>CM060290.1:3112879-3245379 GCA_030684275.1 Acipenser oxyrinchus oxyrinchus
TTTTTGTTGGGTAATCACATGTGTGGTTGACATATAAACAGATAGCAGAGAAATTATAAAATGAAACTTCATTTTACAAGTCACAAATGACACTGACAGAGCCTGTAAAAAGCATGCTTTACGGTGTCTTTCGTGTACATTAGGCTACAGATCATAATTTCTAAATGCCAAGTTCCAGGCAATAGCAGCCTGCGTGTAACTCGTATGTTCAAGTTCAAGTATGTTCAATGACGCTGCTCTACCAATAGATGTCACTATGGAGCACGAAGCGCTTCAAGTGATTCGGCTCAGTCGATCTTTTATGAAGCAAATGGTTCAGAGGGTTCAGTGGTTCAAAAGGCTTCACTTTTCCCACCACTACAATAAACACAAAGTAAAGCTTACACAAATAAGGCGCCCAGGCTGAGCTTTGCCTTCACTGGATTGCAAAATTAACAAACAAAAAAACAGCACACAAAGAAAAACCAGCAAGCAACGCAAAATACCCACTTGCTTCCTCAGCTACCTCTCTCTACCAGATGGAGGACACTGCTGCTGTACCCTTGAGCAAGGTACTTTACCTAGATTGCTCCAGTAAAAACCCAGCTGTATAAATGGGTAATTGTATGTAAAAATAATGTGATATCTTGTAACAATTGTAAGTCGCCCTGGATAAGGGCGTCTGCTAAGAAATAAATAATAATAATAATAGACAATGTCGACCCAGGGGACTTTTTTCACCTAAAAAAAGAAACAAGGACCAGGGGTCACAAATGGAGATTAGATAAAGGGGCATTCAGAACAGAAAATAGGAGGCACTTTTTTACACAGAGAATTGTGAGGGTCTGGAACCAACTCCCCAGTAATGTTGTTGAAGCTGACACCCTGGGATCCTTCAAGAAGCTGCTTGATGAGATTCTGGGATCAATAAGCTACTAACAACCAAACGAGCAAGATGGGCTGAATGGACTCCTCTGGTTTGCATCCTTTCTTATGTTCTTCTATGTTCTTATATACTCATACCTAGAAGCCCTGCAGCTGTATTCAAAACACTGTAAATAATATCCTCTTGTTTGTAAACTTTCTTATGTTCTTATGTATGTTATCCCTTTACAGAGATTGCTGATGGCCTTAGAAAAAAATATATACATTATACATTGCACCAGTTGGTGCTGCATCTGTTTAGGAATGCAAAATGTATCTGACCTTTTTTGGAAAAACGCATACCAGCGTCAGTGACACACTGTCGGTTGTGGTGAAAAGCATACAGTGTTCACTGGTGCTGATGCCTAACACCTGTAATATGCAGGCCAAATTTAAACCACCGATCAGTGTAGCACTGTCGCTGATCAGCAGCCAATAGCAAGCTAGCAAGGTCCATATGTCATTGTTCATGTGACGTTTTCACTTACTGAATTAATCTACTTGAGTTAATTATTATGTTCCCCAAACTTTAAAAGTCTATACAATATGTTGACATTGTTTTCATGCCGTTTACATAGCTGGATTATGTATTTAGTTATGTATTTGTATTGAAGATAGCTTTCTTTTCACGGAAATAGTCTTTTTTTGTGATGGCACTGTGAAAATAGTCACGTATTTATTGTAGCATATTTTTTTCTTGTCGTCATTGATTTGTATATATCTATATATGTAGAAGAAACGCATTACAAAAAAAAAACAGTTTAACAACAGAGCATTATGAATAATGTTGGCCTATATGCCCTTCGATTCAAGTTCCAGTTAGAAAGGTCATTCTACTATTACTATTACTTTTTCATTTGTCCAGTGTTATCGATTGTATTGTGTGGGGGTTGTATTGTTTTCCATTAGTTGTAATTGCTGTAACGCAAATAGCTATTTAAACTTAATAAACTGTAAGCTTATTGCTTGAATTATAACTGTATAAGACCTGCTGTCTTACCTCTAAAAGGAGGTATGAAACAGGTCCAGTTTTTGGGATGGAACCGTAACAGTCTCGCGTTTTGATTGGTCCATGTCTGTCACATGAATATGTCATCACACGAGTAGGAAAGGTCACATTTTTAACATTGCGATCAGAGAGAGAGAGAGAGAGAGAGAGAGAGAGAGAGAGAGAGAGAGAGAGAGAGACCTGCTTTCCACAACTTTTTAATGAAAATATAATGTGGTGTTTTGCTGTTCTAATATAACAAACTATGAGTTATTATTTTATATGAATTATCATGTTATGCACAAATGTATGAATTGGCTTTCTGTAGTGGTGTACGTTTTTCTTTCAAATAGCATATGTCTATAATTGTTTGCGCAATATATTTAAATAGCAAATATATCTTCCACACTATTACAGTTTTGTTACAGGATACATTAGTTGATCTCTAATGTAATCACAGTTTTACATATAGACTATCCTGTTTTCATTTATGTCTCAAATTCTGGCCCGCTTTGGTTTTCAGATAATGTCCCAAATTCTGGGCTGATTTGCAGGCCTGGCGTTATGGGCGGGCCTTAGAGGGCCTGGCCCATCCAGTTTAGGTCCAGTGCCCCCCCAGTTTCAGATTCTAAATTGATTCAGTACCGTCACCATCCAGTTCTACTGGTAGATGCCCACTTGAATGTCTCAGCACCAACTGTGAATCAAATCAAAATCAATCTGCGCAAGTGCTGACTTTTTCTTTTTGGCTTGCTGTATTTTTAAGTGTAGTTCACTATTTGACAGTAAATACTAAACAAAGACACAGTTGGTCCAAATTAGTTTTATTATCCACCAAAACCAGCCAATCAATTCTTTGCATCGACGAAAGCAACCAATCCTGTATCTGCAACTGCCGAGAGCCAATCACAGACCGTCAGCTCGACTGGAGGACAGACACAGCATCTTTCAACAACAACAAAGCAAGACGCAGACAGTTCAGTAATATTGCTCCATTCATATGTAAATTCAAGGTTTTGGCTGAAAGTAGAAACATGGTTAGTGAGGAGGTGTTTCAGAGTGGTATTTAATGAGAGATTGTATTGGTAGTTCAGTAATTGCTCCGTTCATTCCTCAGGCAATGTCCTGATTATAAATAGGGGTTTAAAACTCTAACAAGTTAATAAAACATTTAAATCGATTTACTAATTAAAAATGGTAAAATCATTTTCTAAAAGAGATAGTGCCCTCTCGACGATGGCTCTACCGTGTGATAGTTGACCTTGACTTTCGTTACTGCCCTCGCTTTTGACTCGGGACGCATAACTCCCATCGCGATCAGCTATCACACGGTAGAGCCATCATCGATGGGCACTATCGCTTAAATAAAAAATCTATGAGAAATCATTAATCAAATCAAATTAATGTAAACCAAAGCACAATAATAATAATAATTAAAAAATGTCTTGTTGCTTCTGGTGTTTGGAAACCCCTTCGTAGGGCCGCCTTGTCAGATTGTTTACAAGAGCGTATGCTTTTATATTCAGTATTGAATAGTCTGTTGAAAGTATGCATTATATCTACATTCGTTACTTTACAGTAATATCATGTGTGTGGGAAGCTGTTTATTGCAATCTCTGTAGCGGGCCTGCTCACTCTATGTATTAATTTCAAGTATTGTTGCTCAGACACCCCGTTGTTGCTAATGCGGTAATAATAATAATTTAAAAGAAAAAAAAAAACTATTCCGGAAAAAGCTGTGGTAATTCATGCTGTGTGGATAGTTCATAATATTGTTCTGTCATATTATTTATTTAATTATTTGTTTACAGCGTTCATGTTGCTGCTGGGCCTGTCAATTTGGTTTGCAGATAACATCCCAAATTCTGGACAACTTTGGTTTTTAGATTACGTCTCAAATTCTGGACAGCTTTGGTTTTTAGATAACATCCCAAATTCTGGACAACTTTGGTTGTTAGATAACGTCCCAAATTCTGGACAACTTTGGTTGTTAGATAACGTCTCAAATTCTGGACAGCTTTGGTTTTTAGATAACGTCCCAAATTCTGGACAGCTTTGGTTTTTAGATAATGTCTCAAATTCTGGACAGCTTTGGTTTTTAGATAACGTCCCAAATTCTGGACAGCTTTGGTTTTTAGATAACGTCTCAAATTCTGGACAGCTTTGGTTTTTAGATAACGTCCCAAATTCTGGACAGCTTTGGTTTTTAGATAACGTCCCAAATTCTGGGCCGCTATAGTTTTCAAATAACGTCCCCAATTCCGGGGCACTCTGATAACATCCCAAAATAAGTTTGGCCTGCATATTACAGGTGTTAGGCATCAGCACCAGTGAGCACTGTATGCTTTTCACCACAACCGACAGGGTGTCGCTGACGCTGGAATGCGTATCGAGTGCACCAAGATTGTATGTTTTAATGGGAAAATAATTATATAGCAATTTGTTACAAGTTTTAACAGTTCTTTCAAAAAATCCAAATAAATTCCTAATTAAAAGGATTTTATTTTTTTTACTTTAACTTATTTTTTTATTTTTATCAGGCTCATTAATGTGAGTAAGAGCTTCATGGGGTGCCTGGAGTCTTCACTTCAGTGTACAGGTTGCACACCTGATTAAAGATGCCCTGGTGATAATTGCTTCTTTGTGCATTCTTTTTTAGATCAAAACTGTGTTAATGACACATGCTGCTAATAAGTTCTTAAGTAAAGTAAAAGAAGCCTTTACTTCTGAATAGGGGCTGCAAAACTCTTTATTAATGACCTATATGCTTCTAATAAGCTCTTAATTAATGACAATGAAACCTTCACTTCAGAATAGGGGCTGCAAAACACTACTAGTGACCAATATCCTCCTAATAAGCCCTTTATTGGAAACAAAGTCCAACTCTGGGATAGAGTGCTTTCGAGACCTCAAGGTCTTTTCTTCAGGTGAAAGTAGGAAAGAGAGATTGATGTTGTAAGATCGATGAGGTATCGATCTCCTTCTCTTTGCCTATCATCTCTGGAATAATACGGCTACCATTTCATCTATCAAGAAAAGTTCCGGAGGATGATGACCTCATGACTACAGAATAGAATTTTCATTCCAAGAGGTTCCAAAGTGCCTAATTTGAAAATGGATTTTTGTTATTTTTGTTTCCTGGCTGTATTTGTACCATAGCAGTGACTTATCCCACAAATTGTGATGTCTTCTGCAGTGTGGTCATTTGTGTTAAAATGTGTGGCAACAGGAAACATAGAAGTGTTAATTCTTGTACTGCTTAGATGATCCACGAAGCAATCAGCTAAATGCCGTTTTGTTTCTCCGATGTACAGTTTGTTACACTTCACACAACCAATGCACTATACGATTCCTTTACTGGTGCAAGTAAAATACTCATGAATAGTGAATGAAGATTTTGCCCCTTTGATTACTGTGTTGTTGTGGATGTATTTACAAGTAGCACAGTGTGACTGTTGCATGGAAAGGAGCCTTTAAGATTGTCACAGCTGGGTCACATGTTAATATGGATTAAATATTCTCTTAGATGTGTGTCTCTTTTGCAAGACATCAATGAGGATTATTGAAAATAGGAGCTGTAGAGGGATCTTGTTGGAGAATACTAAAATGTCTTTGTATGATATGTTGTATTTTTTTGGTCACAGCATGATAGGTAAGAACTAGGGGGATACGATTATTAATATTCTGTGTTTTGCTTTTGTACAAAGCATTCTTTCTGTTTATCGTAGATACACATAACTGAGCTTCTCTTCTGGAAAACCACAGTTTCTGAAAAATGCACTCATTTCATTTGTTTTGTTTAAAAAAATCCTTATCACTGCAAATGCGTCTAAGTCTTAATACTTGGGAGTATGGAATGGAGTCACGACAAGCTATAGGATGTGAAGAGTCGTATTAGGTATAAATAAGAGTCTGTTTCTTTGTAGAAGATGGTGGTGTTAATGGTAGAATTAGAAGCAGTGAAGGTGATGTATACCTCAGAGCTGGATGGAACTGGTCAATATAATTAATAAAATAATTTAATTCTTCATCAGTATTAATTGAGATGCTTAATATGTCATCAATGTATCTAAGATATAAGATACATGTATTTCCTCTGTACTCTTGAAAAACTTTATTTTCAGTCCATCTATAAAAAGGCATATGAGGGCCCCATTTCAGTTGGTCACGGTTGCACCACCAATTTGGCTTGAATAACGCAATAGTCAGCATAACGGTCCTGGGCCGGTGTGGTAACCCTCTGCCTTCCAGGATGGCTCAAGCGGGGCGTGGTAGTATCTTTCAGTGTTCTTGCATTAATTAAAATCATGTCTTTTCAAATGGCTATTTATACAGATTCTTAATCAACTCATTTTGGCAGTTTTAACTCAAATAACAAACACTGAGCAACTGGCATTTTTATGAAATGACTTGAGCTCAGCATTTTGTTATGCCAAGGAACAATACTACTCAAACAATCAACAAACCTATCTGCTCACTATTTAAAATGTAAATAATATTATGTATGTGCCCAATAAGCTATTGATGTAAAACTAGACTGTTGCGTTTTTATTGTATTTTTAATATCTCCACTTAAATGGCTTGTCCCTTTTTATAACTTGGCATTTTTTCGCATGTTTCAGACTGAAATAACACAGTGCTGCTATAATTGTGGGTAGGTCCCTTCATCAGTTGGAAATGAGAACAACTCCATCTTGGTTTTCTTTTCCCCGCAACCACTTACACAGAACAGATGTTTTTTTATTGCACCGGTACATCTGACAGTACACGCGGAAGTCAAGTTTTTTGGCTCAGAAGAGATGCTCCAGAAGAATGATTTTGAACATTGGCAATGCGGCATTATGCATATGTTTGGACACATACGGATTATTATACAATGACCAAATACATTCGGAACAGCAAGATGGGATAGTTTGTGTTTTATTTTCCATGTAGTGCTGATGTACCCTTTAATGTATCCTTTTCCTTGCTATGGCCAAATGAAAAAGAAATTTCTGAATAAAAAGCAAGATTTAATAAAAGCACACATTATGAAGTATCCTTAGTCAGTCTATTTACAGAGGTGGTTGTGTATTGGCAATGTAATTATTATGTAACACAGTGTAGTTGTGTATTATTGTGTATTGGCAATGTAATTATTATGTAACACTGTGTAATTACAGTGTAGAGACATGTAATAAAGGGGTAACACTTTACGTTAATCCTATCCTTGACACAAACCCTTTTCTGAAACAATTGTGTACTTACATATATCGTGCAAAAAGATTTCCACATTGAGTACATTATAACTATATATAATAACATTGTGATTATGTGTTAGTACACATGTATTTACTATGCAACTGTGATGTAAATGCACAGTAATTAGATAGACAATGTAAAGTTCCTGATACCTCTGCTGCTTCAGCTTGGAGCCATTGCTGTAAACAGGAGCAAACAGCTGCAGCTCTTAGGAAATTTGAATCAGTGACTGCCGCATCTCTACTAGCTGGAGTTCCACCCGTGTCATTAATTGACCAAAATATACTGTGCTTTGTAACTGATATTCTTATTTAAATGTGTTACTTTTACAAGACACTTACTGTAAAGTGGTACCGATACTATTAATACTAATGTTCTTGTGTTGTTTAAAGCACTGTATAAAAAAAAAGAAATAAAGAAAACCACAAAAAGAAGTTGCAGTCCCACTTCCTTTTTCTGGAACTTCTAATGACTGGAAACTTTATGTCACAGCTAGTCTGCAGAACATGTAAACTTTTGGGGATTAAGACCATTAGGACCTCGGTTTTTCACTCTCAGACCGATGGTCTTGTGGAGCATTTTAATAAAAACCTCATAAACATGTTGCGCAGATTTACTGACAGTAATGTGCGTTACTAGGACCAGCTGATTCTTCCCCTTCTGTTTGCTATCAGAGAGGTACCCCAGGCTTCCACAGGCTTTTCACCATTCGAGTTGCTGTATGGGCTGAGACCCCGGGGTGTGCTCGATCTGGTCAGAGATGTGAGAGGAACAGCAGGACAATTCGACCAATACTGTCCGGTATGTGTTGGACCTGCGCAAACGTCTTGAGTCTCTGGGAAAATGGGCGCATGACAATTTGCAGCAGGCTCAATGCAGACAGGAGACCAAATATATAAAGGGGGGAGCGGTTACACACGTTTCAGCCGGGGGATAAAGTGCTTCTGTTGTTACCCAGCTCTGAGTCTAAACTTCTGGCAAAGTGGCAAGGACCTTATGAGGTTACATGTTGGGTTGGGACCTCTTGAAGCCCTGGTTGGAACAGTAGGCTTTGTTAGTGGTGTAAGCAGATGATGTCACAGACCTGGGACCTGATCTTTCTGTGTTGGTGAAAAAGGGGTCGGTACAGATATCAGATAATCTGACACCAACACAGAAATGTGAGGCTTGGGCGCTGGTGGCGGAGTTTCCTGATTTGTTTTCTCCCATCATAGGCACGGCTCATTTTATGACGACACTGGATTTACCCTTTGCGGTCCTATGTTGGACGTGGTCCGACATTACAATTTTCCCTTTCCGGTCCAATGTCGGACCCTATCTGACATCATTAAAAGACATAAAAAACAGGTCTCTAGTCATTTTTTCTCCGGAAAAAGCCGAGAAAACCATTCAATGGCAGAGTGAGACCGATAGGAGCCGAGCACAGCTAGCACCACAGATAACACGGACATAAACAAACAAGATAGCAGATTTTGCATCCAGCGCTCAAAGAATATCACAGACAATTGCAGAGCTTTTTGAGATGTTATAGTAATAAAATAATGACTTGGATCGCATTATTAAGGAGTCTGGTTATAAAACGAGTGATCAGGAGATGATTTATTGGTATGCACGACTATGAAGAGGTATGTGAAAAATACAGTGAACAAGGGGTGGGGTGGGGCTGGAGATGCAGTATTGAGTGTCCTGTTGATATGCAGTGCCTTTTAAACCTTTTTTACTGTGAAAAAAATACTTTTAAACAGCGCATGTAAAATAAACAGTGCGTGTGAAAATAAATTGGACTGAATAAATGGACCGCAAAGGGTTAACGAAGGGGTACTGGCAGATACCCCTGACCCCTGCGTTTTCGACTCCCTTCGGGTTATACCAATGTAGGACCATCCCCTTTGGGTTGCACGGAGCACCAGCCACTTTCCAGCGGATGATGGATCGCATTTTGCGGCCCCATCAGCAATACACCGCTGCTTACATAGATGACGTGGTTATCCAAGTGAGGATTGGCCAAGTCATCTGTGTAAGGTAGCAGCGGTATTGCAATCCTTGCGGGAGGCTGGGCTCACTGCTAACTCAAAGAAATGTGCACATTGGGATGAGTGAGTCAGAGTATTTGGGGCATAATGCAGTCACTTGTTAACCACATTCTTCAAAATACAGTATGTAGACTCTTTGACAGAGGGGCTCCTCCTCAAAGTTCCTGAAAATAAAAAGCCAAAGTTTGAATGCACTGAAATGAAGGAAAATAAATATCTCCCTCAGCTGGGAGGTAGTACCACCATTTCATTTTTTACCAGGGGAATTATAACATGACTGAAGTAAAATAGAGAAACTAGGTACCAATGTCACCTCCATAGTATAATGCGCTTAATTTACATGATCAAATTGTATCTAATGCTCATTATATTTAAATAGAAAACACAGGCAGTAGACAGAGCACAAATATTCACTGGCAAATTGAAATCTTTTATTTCTTGTTAGCTCTAACAATAGGAGAAGCACTTTTAGCTACCAGGGGCATTGGGCCACAGCCAATTAAGCTGCATGGTACAGTTTACAGTTTATAAACTAAGTAATATAATGTATTACAATCCTTTCTAGGCTGTTTTTTTAGAGATGTAATTTCATCTAAAAATAAGTTACAAGCATTCTTCTTAGTGACTCACGACCAAAACCCAATATTACCAACTAATAATAATAATAATTTACATTTCGCACTTTTTCACATTTGTTTGTCTTCCACCATAATCGTTTCAATGTCAGCTAGAAACGAAGTCACTACACACACAGTACAAAGTAAATGTCTGTGACATCCATACAAGCTTGGGGTAGTTCTAGAGCCTAGGGGCTTAAGTTTTGAATAAAGAAGTTCCCTGGTTCAAATGTCACTGGAGAAGTTTGTTTATGGCATAGTCAATTGAACTGATGGACAATTTGTTTCAGTATTTCCAACAGTTTCTGAGATACATCTTGGAATGATTTTGAAAAGGACAGAGAGAGATTAACAGATGGACACTTTTAGGCTGCAAGACCACTGTGACCAAACATTCACTCGCCCCTGTATGAGGAAAACAACATGTTTATTTAAGTGCCGGGTGTGTCCTGAAGCCTGACGCTTGTCACAACCTGAGCAATTGAGATAACAGAAAACTGTGTTGGTGAGCAGAGATACCAACAACATAGATATTTTGAATGCCACTTAACCATAGGCAAGCACTAGGTCAAATGCACTGGTTCAAATACACAAGGTTAACATTTTTAAATGATGTGGTTAACAGACGCATGATACTGAAGAAAATGTGTCTTTGTCAGAAAATATCAAATGTAGGGATATCACAGATTCAAATGACAAGTGTCAAACGTGTAAACATGCTGTTTACCATTTATGAATAAACTTATTTTGCTATGAAACTAATATGAACTATGAATATGCCTAAAGGAATTGCAACAAACTACCATAAGAAAAAGCGTAGTCTATATTCATTATAAGTAAAAAATTCACAAACACACCTTCAAAATGTAGAGTTATTTTCTTGTTCCAGTCTTTTTTAAAAGGTCTTGCATGGAAACTGCTCTGTTTCACTGGCTCAGTTGTTACATCTGGCTCTAGTGGGTAGGGGTGAATGGGAAGGAATGAGTTTGACTAAAGTGTTTAGTGCTGGAACTGAAGGACTGGAAGAGAGATGGGGAAATTATTTAAGGAGCAGGGAAGAGAAAATTACGGAGGAAAAACTTGCTTTCTTTTTCTTCTTTGGGAGGACTGTGGCATACAGCCTTCTGCATTATCTGCTGTGGGTTTGCCTGTGGAGAAATGCGCCCTGATTAATAGAGGGAGGAGACACAGAGAGGAGGGGTTCTAGATACTCTCCAGCATTCCTTACCTGAGGGTTTTGCTTGATTGATCTCAGAGTACAACACCTCAGGTTGGTTATCTGCCAGGGTTTTACCTGAGAAATAAAGAGAGGATACTGCATGAAAATGATCCGAGTTTCAGAATCTGGCCCATTGTTTTTTTTTTTTGTTTTGTTTTTTTGTGTTAGTGTTCGTCCAGTATAGAAATGAACAATAACATGTTTAGTAAAGAAATGTATTGGGGAGCACACCCATTCAGGGTATCTTTATTGACATTTTGTACACAGCTTCTAGATGACAAGTTATACTGTATGTACAAGGCTAGGGGACATTATTTTGTCACTCTTCTCAGCAGAGCACAATTTCTCAATACTTATTTAAGAGAACAAGTTGTCAGGGTAGGGGTGAAAGGTTAAAACAAATCCCCAATGTGTTCCAGTACTGACTGGACTGGGAGTGTAAAGGGTACAGTTAGAAACATAAGCAGTTGATATTATTCCTTATAGAAACACTGTGCAGAGGGGTATTAGGAAGCCTGTCCAATACAGAGGGTTGAGGGGAGGAGTTTTATACCCGACTTTTTCTTCTTCTTCTTCACATTCTTCTTCTTCTTCTTGTTCTTATTGTTCATGTCGAGCTCTGAATAAAGGACGTCACTGTTGTCTGCAGCATTAGAGTTATCTGGGGGAATAAATACAGGTAGAGATTCACAGTGTGAGAAGGGGATTCAGTCATTCAATTGGTATATTTTCACATGGATATATAGTTTTTAACAGTCTTGATTTGAGTACTCTAAGTTAAAATAGTTGTGTCCAGATCTTTTTTCAGTAGTGTGCTTACGAAAACATTGATGACAATTGTTAACGCTTATTAGAAACTTGTTGTATTATGAAATACTAGAGTTCCCTTAACTGATGCATCACATGGTTGTATTTTTCAGTCATTACATCTTGGTGATGTTTAAGGCACTGAGATGGTCAGAGTGGAGCTCTGAGAAACATGTCTAATCCCCAAGTTCATCTGGTATCGCTAACCTGTCAGCATGCAACACTCTGCCCCTGGTGTGTGTGGAAAACACCGCATGTGTTGTATTTATTCTTGATGGTTAATGGTTACACTCTGGGGAACCAGATGCACTAGACATAAGACATGTTTCTGAGTGCTCCACTTTGGCCATTCCGGTCAAACGCTGTAGCGTGCATGTGTTAACATGTCTGTCAATGCCTCTGCCGTACATCGCACTCTTGAGATTATTAACTCAAATATCCTGTGCAACGTGAAGAAAAGTTCATTCCAAACCCTTAACTGTTAATTCTTTATTATAAATGTAGGGATTTGTAAATATCTGTCAAAGATAAACTTCCTTACATTTTTGACAAAATACATACTAACCGGTTGTCACACTTGTTCCAGGTTTTGCTGTAATAAAACACAAAATAGAATATAAATAGAAAACATCTTGTGCCGGTAAGTTGATGTAACAACTGAGCCCATGAAACAAAGCAGTTTCCATGCAAGACATTTAAAAAAAAGACTGGAACAAGAAAATAACTCTACATTTTGAAGGTGTGTTTGTGAATTCTTTACTTATAATGAATATAGACTACGCTTTTTCTTATGGTAGTTTGTTGCAATTCCTTTAGGCATATTCATAGTGCATATTAGTTTCATAGCAAAACAAGTTTATTCATAAATGATAAACAGCATGTTTACACTTTTGACACTTGTCATTTGAAACTGTGATATCCCTGCATTTGACATTTTCTGACAAAGACACATTTTCATCAGTATCAAACCACATCATTTAAAAATGTTACCCTTGTGTTTTTGAACCAATGCATTTGACCTAGTGCTTGCCTATGGTTAAGTGGTATTCAAAATATCTATGCGTTAAGTTTTAGGGTGGTTCATTTATCCTTGGTTGTTGGTATCTCTGCTCAGCAACAAAGTTGTCTGTTATCTTAATTGCTCAGGTTGTGACAAGCGTCAGGCTTCAGGACGCACCCGGCACTTAAATAAACATGTTGTTTTCCTCATACAGGGGCGAGTGAATGTTTGGTCACAGTGGTCTTGCAGCCTAAACGTGTCCATCTGTTAATCCCTCTCTGTCCTTTTCAAAATCATTCCAAGATGTATATTAGAAACTGTTGGAATTACTGAAACAAGTTTTCCGCCATTTGAATTGACTATGCCACAAACAAACTTCTCCAGTAATATTTGAACCAGGGATCTTCTTTATTCCAAACTTAAGCCCCTAGGCTCTAGAACTACCCCAAGCTTGTATGGATGTCACAGACATTTATTTTGTACTGTGTGTGTAGTGGCTGTGGCCCAATGCCCCTGGTAGCTAAAAGTGCTTCTCCTATCATTGTCAGAGCCAACAAGAAATAAAAGGTTTCAATTTGCCAGTGAATATTTGTGCTCTGTCTACTGCCTGTGTTTTCTACTTAAATATAATAAGCATTAGATGCAGTTTGATCATGTAAATTAAGCACATTATAATATGGAGGTGACATTGGTACCTAGCTTCTCTATTTTACTCCAGTCGTGTTATAATTCCCCTGGTAAAAAATGAAATGGTGGCACTACCTCCCAGCTGAGGGAGATATTTAATTTCCTTCATTTCAGTGCATTCAAACTTTGGCTTTTTATTTTCAGGAATTTTGAGGAGGGAGCCCCTCTGTCAAAGAGTCTACATACTGTATTTTGAAGAATGTGGTTATCAAGTGCCTGCATTACGCCCCAGATAGGGCGGGTGTAAGTTAGATAACCACGAGAGACGACAAGTTAAAGAATAATCCCTCAACCCCTTGTTTTTACACACTCTGTTTTAACAAGTCAATTTGTAAACCAAGAAAAAATACTTTAAGTGAATTTATGATACTGTGGAAGTGTGATGGGCAATTCACTGACACACACGGGAGACAGAAGGTTTTATTTGCAACACCACACTGGGGCCCAGTTTTATTTTGGTAGTTTTATTTTTATTATTTGTTACCAGATGGCGCTGGTGCTGCAACGCCTCTTATACCAACGATGGTAAGCAGGGGTTGCACTTGTATCCGTCAGCACACACAGGTTCTCTGAAATAATAATGAAAACCAAAGACGAAATAAAAAGAGAAAATAAAACACAGTAATAAAACTACAAAATAAAGGTGCTGCTTACGCAGTGCCCCCACTGCCGCTAGCTGGTCAGTTCAGGTCTCCGATCAAGGGTTTGGTGTATTGAGCATTTCAGGAGGCTGAATGTACTGTATATCTGGAAAAGCAGTGGTGTTAAATGAGCTGTTTTATTTTGCCACAGAATTAGTTTTGTCTTGTTTACAATATTTGTTGCAAGCTGCAGCAGAACTCAATGGCACTGCTTGAGAACACTACGGGGCTCGGGCACAGGAATATCACGCAAGTCCAGCGATCTTTTATTATTATTATTATTTGTTTATTTAGCAGATGCCTTTATCCAAGGTGACTTACAGAGGGTGTGTGAACTATGCATCAGCTGAAGAGTCACTTACAACTACGTCTCACCTGAAAGACGGAGCACAAGGAGATTAAGTGACTTGCTCAGGGTCACACAATGAGTCAGTGGCTGAGGTGAGATTTGAACCGGGGACTTCCCGGTTTATTACAGTAGATTACCAGCAGTGAAACAGTAAAGACAGGGAGACAGACCAGAGAGAGAGAGAGAAAAGGAGGGATTGAAAAAGACAGAGTAGACCTCAAACAGCCATCCACCCTAACACACTAACACCATCAACCTGTGAGCTGCTCTGTGACACCCTTATATACACAGATAGGCTCCTCTGACACACACCAACACACATAAGAGTAAATGTACAAGAAACACACATAAGAAAATGTACAAAATGAAATGTACTGGTTCAGCCCTTTAAGTCAGTACTTGGTAAAAGCACCTTTTGCAGCAATTACTGCTAAAAGTATTTTTGTATAGGTCTCTACTAGCTTTGCACAGTAGGATGGTGAAATTTTTGCCCATTCTTCATGGGAAAATTGCTCCAGTTCTGATAAGTTTGTTGGGGATCGTCAATGGACTGCAATCTTCAAGTCTCGCCATAAATTTTCGATGGGATTCAAGTCAGGACTTTGACTGGGCCACTCAAGAACATTAATTCTCTTCTTGTTCAACCACTCCAGTGTGGCTTTGGCTTTGTGCTTCGGGTCATTGTCCTGCTGAAATGTGAATTTCCTCCCCAGTTTCAGAGTCTTGGCTGACTCAAACAGGTTTCCCTCAAGGATTCGCCTGTACTTTACACCATCCATTCTCCCCTCTATCCTGACAAGCTTCCCAGTCCCTGCTGAAGAGAAGCAACCCCATAACATGATGCTGCCACCACCATGCTTGACAGTTTGGGCTTGCGCCAAACGTAACGATTGGAATTTAGACCAAAAAGTTCAATTTTTCCTCGTCTGACCACAAAACCTTTTTCCACATGTCTGCAGTATCATCTACAGTATATATATATACACACACACACACACACACACACACACACACACACACACACACACACACACATTACTTCAATTTACGGCGCTTTCGTTTATTTTAAATTGATCAAAATGGCTGCGGCCCTTAAATTAGTGCGGCGATTATTATGAGGGTGGCCTTTATTAATAATACTATGCTTTTCAAACGCTGCAATATTTGATTAAATGATTTAAGGCATTTTAGAAACGGCGCCATGAGAGTCCCCAATCTGCAGCACTATACTCTTCTGTGTTTTTGGGGCTTGAATACAATACATTTACTGACAGTTAACGAGCGCCTATTAGGTGGGAGTTGGGAGGTCAGGGGAGTACTGTACCAGGAGTGTGTATTTGTTGCTATCAGGCGGGACAAGAAGAGGAGAGAGAACAGTATTTGCGTGTGATGCAGTTGTTTTTCTTAACGAAAAATATTACCTCTGAATATCGGTTTGATTTCTGTTAAAACTAAAATATATCCTACTCTGTTATTTTTTTGTTCTCACTGTAATTTACCTGCTTGTTTGTAATTTCTCTGTAAGAGAAATCGAAACAAAATCTTCTCATAGATAGTAAGCAAGTTTTTTTATTTTTTGTTATATATACCCCCTTTCAAAATGTTCACCTTTTGTTGCCTTATAGCCTGGGATTAAAATGCATTAAAATAGTTTTTTTTTTCATTTATCTACACATCCTACCCCACAACTACCAAGTAAAAAAAAATATTCTAGAAATTTGTAGAAAATTAATTAAAAATAAAAACTGAAATAGCTTGGTTGGATAAGCGTCCAATAGCAATCCTAAATTAACTCAGGTGTAACCAATCGCCTTCAAAATCACACACCAAGTTAAGTGGCCTCCACCTGTGTTAAATTGTAGTGATTCACATGATTTCAGGATAAATTCAGCAGTTCCTGTAGGATCCCTCTGCATTTCAAAGCAAAGACGTTGAGTCTTTCATGAGCACCAAGGCGCTTTCAAAAGAACTCTGGGACTCTAGTTGTTGAAAGGCACAGATCAGGGGATGGGTATAAAAAAATATCAAAGGCCTTGAATATCCCTTGGAGCACAGTCAAGACGATTATTAAGAAGTGGAAGGTGTATGGCACCACCAAGACCGGGCCATCCTTCCTAACTGGATGACCGAGCAAGAAGGAGACTGATCAGAGAGGCTACCAAGAGGCCAATGGCAACTTTGCAAGAGCTACAGGCTTTTATGGCCAAGACTGGTCAAAGTGTGCATGTGGCAACAATATCCCAAGCACTCCACAAATCTGGCCTGTATGGTAGGGTGGCAAGAAGGAAGCCATTACTCAAGAAAGCCCACCTTGAATCCTGTTTGAAGTATGCAAAAAAACACTCAGGAGATTCTGTAGCCATGTGGCAAAAAGTTTTGTGGTCTGACAAAACTGAGATATAACTTTTTGGCCTAAATGCAAAGCGTTATGTTTGGCGCAAACCCAACACAGCTCATCACCCAAAGAACACCATCCCTACTGTGAAGCATGGTGGTGGCAGCATCATGTTATGGGGATGTTTCTCATCGGCAGGGACTGAGGCACTTGTCAGATAGACGGGAAAACGAATGGAGCAAAGTACAGAGAAGTCTTTGAGGAAAACCTGCTGCCCTCTGCAAGAAAGCTGAAATTGGGACGGAAGTTCACCTTTCAGCATGACAACGACCCAAAGCACACAGCCAAAGCTACACTGGAGTGGCTAAGGAACAAAAAGGTAAATGTCCTTGAGTGGCCCAGTCAGAGCCCTGACCTAAATCCAATCGAAAACTTGTGGCATGACTTGAAGATTGCTGTCCTTCAATGCTCCCCAATGAACTTGACAGAGTTTGAACAGTTTTGTAAAGAAGAATGGTGAAATATTGCCAAAACTAGGTGTGCAAAGTTGGTATAGACCTATCCCAACAGACTGACAGCTGTAATTGCTGAGAAGGTGCTTCCACCAAGTATTAACTCAGGGGGGGGTGGGGACTTACCCAATTATGATCTTTCAGTTTTGTATTTTTAATATATAATTTTTTTCTCAATAAAAACTTTTTTCCCCTTAACAGTGTGGAGTATGGTGTGTAGATAAGTGGAAAAAAATCCTCATTTAAATGCATGAAACTCGAGGCACTGACACAACAAAATGTGAAAAAAGTTCAAGGGGGTGTAGACTTTCTATAGGCACTGTAATTGTACAGGAATAATATTTCTTATAATACGTGTCCATTAAAATAAAATCTACACGTGTTGTATATGGGCATTAGCAGGGGACATTACTAAATAACATGCTTGTTCTGTTTCCTTTAAGAAAAAACGTTTGTTACATGCAGCAGGCAACTGGCACTTACCTCAAACTCGATTGAGACACCATCTGCTATCGTTTCCTAATGTGCTCGTGATGTTCAGAATAAAGACTTGCGAAATACCTGCTTCCTCTGATGATAAAAGGTGAAAGTGTTGATATAAGGTGAAATGAGTCTGCTAGAGAAATTTAAGAAGCGTCCTTTGCTTTTGCACTTTAAAAGGTATTATTATTATTATTATTATTATTATTATTATTATTATTATTATTATTATTATTAAGAAAGTCAACTTGGAACGATTCAGTTGGTGCCTCCGTAGTCTATTTGAATTAAAGGTTGGTTTTATCAACTATAACAGGGGTTTTCAACCAGAGTTACTCGTACCCCTGGGGGTACTTCTAAGGGTCATAGGGGATATGCAGGACGACTGAGAAATGCAAATAAAAATGAGTTAATAATAAAAAAAAAAGAATGATATTAAATTGAATTGATTTTTTTACGGTATTATATATTATCTCTAAACCACTGCGCATAAATTTTTCACTTTTGTTTAGCAACTCAAAGTGAACCGCAGAAGAAAAAAAAACAGAATCTATCACGGCCATACGTTCCACCTTTACGCATGCGTGATTGCGGTTGCGTGGATTCCACTCTGATATATGGGTCTAGTAATTCTGCCTATGGAGAGCGCGCTGTGCTGCTCGTTAACTTTGCCGTTTTCAACTTGTCAGTAAACATAGACACAATGAAGCGTCCCTTCTATACTGGTAAGTTTCTGAGCAGGAGATGTGTTAGCCGCACGAAGAGTACAGAAATTTCAAAGCTACAGAAAGTTATACCGAATCTGTTTGGAGCATTGTTATGTTGGCTTTAATAAAAATAAAAATAAAAGTTTATCAATGTTATTATTATAGATGCGTCTTGGGTAATTGTGCTGATATTGTAAACATTTTAAATTGCAAATAATAATGCTGAGAAGGTAAGTAAATGTGATAAAGATTTACAGTGCAGACTGTTTTGTATTATTTATAATAACTTTACTGAATAGAGTGCTTCCAAAGAGATTCACAAATACTGTCTTTTAATTCTGTGCGTACAAAGACAAATTAAAAGTTTTAAGAATTAAGCCTAGTGTTTGGTATTCTGTCCTAAACCAGCGGTCTCAAACTGTTGTGACCTAAATTATACATTAAATAAAACAGGGATAAAAGAAATGTGTTAATCAGAATATTCTGCCTTTTTAATGCTAACTTGATACCATTTAGTCAAGTGAAAATTGTAAAGGGGTACTTGAGCTGAAAACTCCAGACAAAAGGAGTACAGTTTCAAAAAAAGGTTGAAACCCCTTGAACTATAACCCTACTATAAAATGCTTCTCTTGTTCATCCTGATAAGCTTTACATTCTAATTTAAGTTGTGGATGTGCTATTATTATTGTTGTTAATAATAATAATGTTATTTTATTGTTATTACTATTAGTAGTACATAAAAACATAAGAGCCCAAGAAAAGTTTGGGAGTCAGAAAAGACCATTCTCCCCTACTGGGGGGAATTCATTTAAAAGCACAGAATCTAGTCTTTTTTAATGTTCCTGGTAGTCTATTTCGTGCACTTATAACTCTGTGTAAAAAGTGCTTCCTCCCTTCTGTTCTAAGCTTACTTTTACTCAGCTTCCATGCATGCCCTCTTCATCTTCTCTCTGTGCTAAATGTGAAGTAGTGTCTTGGGTTAACTTTATATATTCCACTAATAATTGTATAGACTTCAATCAAGTCTCCTCTACGTCTTTTCTAGGTTGAAGAGATTTAATTATTTTAGTAGTATTCTTAGTAGCCCATATATTGAATAAATGAATAATAATGAGACCATTAAGTGTATTTTTAATAATAATAATAATAATAATAATAATAATAATAATAATAATAATTATCAAATGGGTCACATTTTATATTTCCCTTTTAAAGTTGCAATTGTAATAACACACATTGCAGTTATACATAGAACTCACCACTAGGTGATGCTGTCCCCCTGTAAAAACTAAACCAGCTCAGTACATTGAATAAATATGCTTGGTTAAGAAATACCAATAATCTACGTGGACTGTCTAACGAAGGACTACACCACACGCACACTTTCATCAATTTAACACAAACACAAAGCCATATTTTGAAGGCATTTACTGCAGTTTTGAATGAACTATTTTTTGAAAGATAAATCATGTTAAACTTTACATGCGGACTGCGTATATAATGTGATCATTTTTCATGCATGCTTTTTGCAATGTAGCATGCTGGTAGGGTACAATGCTACTGTATAATATGCATTGGGTATAGTTTTAAAGTACATGTTGCTTTATTTCAAGAAATAGAAGATTTTAGGAATATTTTGCAGAATCTATCATTATCATTAGCATGAGAGCTGTTTTTAGTATGGGGTTGTGGGGTCCCAATCTCTCACAGTAAATACTGGAACCTACAGGATGTATCTTGTCCATTTTGCAGATATTACATCTTTCTTTCTTTGTCAATATAATATTTTTTATTTCTTAATAAGTCTGTGTTAAGGTGTTTCGATTTCAGGAGCAAGATATTGGTAATGAGGGCCATCTAGTGCCATCTAGTGCACAGCTAGTGAACTGCCAGAAAAGCAAATCTTGAGCCAACGTGCTTTGTCTGATCTAGCCTACATATATCTATGTCAGGCAACCAGAACTGAATAGCTGTTGCTGAACTCAGGTGAAAGCCACTTAACACAGACTTTTAAAAGCTTTTAAAAACATAAGCACAATATTTGAGAAACTGCAGTTGAACCATTGCACACATCATAAAATGGTAAGGTGCAGTACAAATAAGACAATGTAACTTGAAGCTGTGTACTCTTTAAAATGAAAATGTGTTATTTTGATTTATATTTTTAAAATGAAAATGTTTTTCCCCATCCTTCGGCAGCCACAGGATTCTCAATATCATTCCAAGACAGCTCCAAACAATGAATTTCTCCTCTTTTCCTTTCTCCACCTCTTCCATCCCTCCCTTCTCCTATCCTCCCTTCCCCCTAGCCCAGATTGTGCCTTCCTCTCTTCCCTTTCTTCTCTCAAACTCTCTCTTCTTCTCTCCCTCCCCCTTGCCTCTTCCCCTGGCCTCAACCTCTCTCAAATCCTGGGCACTGTCATCTCAACTTTGTTATGTTCTTTTGAGAAAATGTGAGATCTCTACTTCTTTAAAACTGAAGACAATTTTTGTTTGTTTTTCTCCTTCCTTTCACAGGATCCTAATTCCTAACCGTATTCCAGACCAGCGTCAAACAATGAATTTCTCCTCTTCTCCCTCCCCTCCCTCCCCCTCGACCTCCTCCCTCCTCCTCCCTTGGCTTCTCTCAAATTCTGGGCACTGTCATCCTGACCTTGGCATTTGTTCTGGGTTTCCCCGGGAACTTGTTTGTGGTGTGGACAGTGTTGTGTCGCGTGGCCCGGCGCTCCGTCACCTGCCTGCTGGTCTTGAATCTGGCTGCGGCGGATGCCCTAGTTCTGCTCAGCGCTCCCTTCTTCATGCGTTATGTCATCGGGGGCCGGGGGTGGGAGTTTGGGTCAGCCTTCTGCAAGCTGATTCATTACCTCTGCAGTGTCAACATGTATGCCTCCATCTTCCTCATCGCCACCATGGGCCTTGACCGTTTCCTGGCTGTGTCCCGCCCCTTCCTGTCCCAGCAGCTGCGTACCAAGAGGGCCCTGCTCAAGATTCTGCTGGTCATCTGGAGCCTGGCTTTCCTCTTCGCGATTCCCATGCCCTTCTACCGCAGGTGAGCGTTTATAAGAGGAGATATCCAGTGCATTTATAAGAGTGGAGACTGGGGCACATGCTTTTAGAAGCGGAGAGATAGGGTTCCAATAGTCTTCTGCTATGGGTGAGTGTTTATAAGGAGTCATATTGCCTACAGATGATTAGGGAACAAATGCCTTTAGAGGAGAAAGAACAATCTATTTCGCCTTGAACAAAGAAGAATTCAGGGGGCCATGATGGAAGTCTTTGAAATCTGATAAGGAGTAGGCACAGTTAACCTTAACTAATACTTTAAGTACAGTACAGAAACCAGGACCAGAGGGCACAGTTGGAAATAGAGATAGACCTAGGGCAGAGAGAAGGAGACACTTCTTCCCACAGAGAGTGGCGAGGGTATGGAATGGGTAACCTAGTCATGTTGTTGAGGCAGAATCACTTGGATCCTTTAAGACCCGACTTGACAAAGTTTTGAGATCAATCAGTTTAGATTAGATTGGCCGAATGGCTTCCTCTTGTTTGTAGATTATGAATGACCACTTGTCTTCAGAAGAGGACATATATCTGCATGCACAAGAGAAATTGGCCATGCTCTTCTTGATAAGGAAATATAGGGTATATATGTAAATATGTGCAATCAAACAACATGTCCTTCCACTGCAGGCCAGAGATGAGATAAAACTGGGGAAAGTCTCTTGCACTCTTTTCCGCGCTGCACTTCCTGTTGAAGGAACGCATCCAACCCGCATGAATTTGAGTCCTTGTAAGAAAAAACAATTCTGACTGTTTCGACTCTTCCTGAGCGCATTTGTAAATATATATATCTCCAGAAAAAAAAAAAACATTCTCAAAGCTTGCCATTTATTTTCTTTCAAAGAACTCTAAACGCACTGGCTCTTGTTTGTGTACCAGTCACTGCTTCTCCTGTAACTGATGTGTTTTCAGTGTCACCTTAGATCCTTCATGCAACTCTATGTTGACCAGAAGTGTAGCTTTGAAGTATCTGAAAAGAGCATTCGGTAAATATTCTTCACTAACAGTTTCAAATAAAATACCATTAAAATTCCCAGTTTACATTAATGTGTGTGTTTTTCATATATGAAAACCTGTGACCTACAACATGAAGGCAAATATATATTAGGTAAGATTTACTGGAAGTTTTTGTAGCACCATGGACTTTAAACTGAAATATTATGAAAGTAACTTTAAAACCCAGCCCTATGTTACTAACAAACTAGTATTTTCTTTTTCTTCTTTTTTTTTTACAGGGTTTTCACAAAAGGAGGATTGTTTTACTGCATACCGTTCCACAGCGATCCAAAGCACATGATTTTCCAATACCTGATGGAGACACTCTTTGGGTTCCTGATTCCCTTTGCTATCATCATTTTCTGCTACAGTCAGGTTGGCTGTAAACACAGGGGCCAAATTCAACAAACGAAGGCGGTCAGGGCGACTCATCCTTCTCATCGTGGCTGCCTTTGCAGTCTTCTGGATGCCCTACCACATTGTGAACCTCATCCAGGTTTCGGGTGCTTTAGTTGGGGAAAAATCACTCAAGAAGGCCCTCCTGGATGCTGCGAAAACCGCCAGGCCCAACGTGACAGCCTTCGCGTTCTTTAGCAGCAGCATCAACCCCATTCTCTACGTCTTCGCTGGGAGTTCCCATATCCGCAGCGCCGGCTTGAATTTCATGGCCAAGATGTTCGAGGGGACTCATTCCGGAGGGTCGGGATCCAGCCGTGTTTCCCGGTCAACCAAAACGAGCCGGAACTATTCCGTAGATTTGGAAAACATACCGGAGATGAAACCGCTACCAACGTAAAATATTGTTTACTGCAGGGCAGTTTTATTAGAAAAACATACATTGACCTTCAGAGTTAAAGCCACACTCAAACATGTTTCCAGGGTGAATGTTTATTACAGGGGTGGAGAATTAGTCTTGGAGTGCCATTCCACTCCAGGTTTAACAGGTGAAATGAGATAATGAACTACAGGGTCTTTAATTGGTTCAATAAATTTAGAACAGGATTGGAACAACGACCAGGAGTGGAAAGGCCCTGCATGATTGGTCACCCCTAGTTTATAACATTCTTCCTTTGTTTACCTAGGAGGCACTTTTTTACACAGAGAATTGTGAGGGTCTGGAACCAACTCCCCAGTAATGTTGTTGAAGCTGACACCCTGGGATACTTCAAGAAGCTGCTTGATGAGATTCTGGGATCAATAAGCTACTAACAACCAAACAAGCAAGACGGGCTGAATGGCCTCCTCTCGTTTGTAAACTTTCTTATGTTCTTATGTTCTTCTTATGTACCTTTCTGTCCATTCTGCTTTGTCAGCTCCCCAGTTTCACAAATTGTGTCAGGCAGTTTAGCTGCTAGGCACACCAGATTCCTCCCTTCCCCTTCCTCTTTCTGTGACTCTAATGCAAACCAACTAGACAGACACTCATCCTCCTGCTTCTACCTGTAGCAGCAGATCACACAAGTGACTAGCAAATTTACATTAAAACCCTTAGACCTGCAACAGTCAATGTATAACCTGCAAAATAAAACTTAAATGTAAGATTGAATCTTGGCTGATTCCCGGCCTCAGTGCAGCATATGACTAGAGTCCTCCGCAACCCACCGCAGTTATCAGCACAAGAAGGTGTTGCTTGTAGGTTTGAGATTATATGTACAGTGATGATGGGTTCTTAATTTAAGTTGCATATGATATAATGTTAAATTAACCAATGTTGTTGTTTTTCTTTTATTGATTTGAAATGTAATTTAAATAATTTAGGTCAAATTAATCATTGTCTAATCATTGGCCATCCGCAGCAAGTAGTCTCTACCAGCATTCCTGTTGATGAAAATGTACATATTTATACAATATGTATAAAAAAACAAACATTAAGCAATCTGTAAAATTGTTTTCACATGTAAGTATTATTTAAGCAATAAAACCCGAAGAAGAGGGCTTTATCGTCTGGTAAGGCCCGCCTCTTGTCAGTAAATGTCCCAAGCTGTTCTGTTAGGTTTTTTTTGTGATTTTCTCTGCCATTTCAAAATGGATCGGGATAGCATTTCATATGCTCCGTGTCCATATGACAGATAATTTTTTTGTCCACATTTCGTGAAAAAACTTCCTGTAGTTTTTAGTTACAGAATCACGAAACAAAAAAAAAGTTTTGCTCTAAAATTACTTTAAAACAGCTTGTTTAAACACCATATCGGGCAGGTAGATAGTACTCATTTACCACAAGTGCATTTTATTTGGAACCAAAAAAATGGATAAAGTATTTATTGAGCTGTTTAAAAATTTCTTTGCACATGCAGTTTATTTTTCGCTAACTGATAAGTTACACATAACAGTTAGTTAGTGGGGATTCTTCAGATTTAATTTAATTTGAATTCCTTGGGTGACGTATGTCTTGTGGATCCTAACTTTCTATTTTTTTTTTTTTAAATGCTTCTGACCTTAACTCTGTCTGTGAAGCTAAACAGCAGAATCATTTATATTGACAGTCAACATTCGTGTCCAGCAACAGAGACTTTCTTTCATCAAGTAGAAAAAAAGTTCAAATACACAAACCAGAAGAGATTTGGTTGGTTTGGGGGCTAGTAAACGGAGTAGCTGTCCGGTTGTTAGTTAGGTCAGAAATAAAAGTTTAGTTAGCGCTCCTGAGAGGAGTTAGACTTTTGTTTTGGTTTATTTTGTTTGTAAAGAAATACACACAGACACTGTCCTGTTTACACAGAAAGCAATTGGTTGAGTACTTTATTATCCCATGAGAAAACGGGGCTGGTGAGAGTGGCCACCTGGAACTCTACACACAAGGGCAATATAAACCCAATCATTGTCGTTATAGTATACTATTGTTGTGTAATTTGTGTATATATATACAGTGCCTTGCGAAAGTATTCGGCCCCCTTGAACTTTGCGACCTTTTGCCACATTTCAGGCTTCAAACATAAAGATATGAAACTGTAATTTTTTGTGAAGAATCAACAACAAGTGGGACACAATCATGAAGTGGAACGAAATTTATTGGATATTTCAAACTTTTTTAACAAATAAAAACTGAAAAATTGAGTGCAAAATTATTCAGCCCCTTAAGTTAATACTTTGTAGCGCCACCTTTTGCTGCGATTACAGCTGTAAGTCGCTTGGGGTATGTCTCTATCAGTTTTGCACATCGAGAGACTGAAATTTTTGCCCATTCCTCCTTGCAAAACAGCTCGAGCTCAGTGAGGTTGGATGGAGAGCATTTGTGAACAGCAGTTTTCAGTTCTTTCCACAGATTCTCGATTGGATTCAGGTCTGGACTTTGACTTGGCCATTCTAACACCTGGATATGTTTATTTGTGAACCATTCCATTGTAGATTTTGCTTTATGTTTTGGATCATTGTCTTGTTGGAAGACAAATCTCCGTCCCAGTCTCAGGTCTTTTGCAGACTCCATCAGGTTTTCTTCCAGAATGGTCCTGTATTTGGCTCCATCCATCTTCCCATCAATTTTAACCATCTTCCCTGTCCCTGCTGAAGAAAAGCAGGCCCAAACCATGATGCTGCCACCACCATGTTTGACAGTGGGGATGGTGTGTTCAGGGTGATGAGCTGTGTTGCTTTTACGCCAAACATAACGTTTTGCATTGTTGCCAAAAGTTCGATTTTGGTTTCATCTGACCAGAGCACCTTCTTCCACATGTTTGGTGTGTCTCCCAGGTGGCTTGTGGCAAACTGTAAGCGACACTTTTATGGATATCTTTAAGAAATGGCTTTCTTCTTGCCACTCTTCCATAAAGGCCAGATTTGTGCAGTATCACGACTGATTGTTGTCCTATGGACAGAGTCTCCCACCTCAGCTGTAGATCTCTGCAGTTCATCCAGAGTGATCATGGGCCTCTTGGCTGCATCTCTGATCAGTCTTCTCCTTGTATGAGCTGAAAGTTTAGAGGGACGGCCAGGTCTTGGTAGATTTGCAGTGGTCTGATACTCCTTCCATTTCAATATTATCGCTTGCACAGTGCTCCTTGGGATGTTTAAAGCTTGGGAAATCTTTTTGTATCCAAATCCGGCTTTAAACTTCTCCACAACAGTATCTCGGACCTGCCTGGTGTGTTCCTTGTTCTTCATGATGCTCTCTGCGCTTTAAACGGACCTCTGAGACTATCACAGTGCAGGTGCATTTATCACGGAGACTTGATTACACACAGGTGGATTCTATTTATCATCATTAGTCATTTAGGTCAACATTGGATCATTCAGAGATCCTCACTGAACTTCTGGAGAGAGTTTGCTGCACTGAAAGTAAAGGGGCTGAATAATTTTGCGCCCAATTTTTCAGTTTTTATTTGTTAAAAAGTTTGAAATATCCAATAAATTTCGTTCCACTTCATGATTGTGTCCCACTTGTTGTTGATTCTTCACAAAAAATTACAGTTTCATATCTTTATGTTTGAAGCCTGAAATGTGGCAAAAGGTCGCAAAGTTCAAGGGGGCCGAATACTTTCGCAAGGCACTGTATATATATGCTAAGCTGTGTATAATTGTTAATACTATTACTACAGTAATACCCCCTGTATAGTTAAATGATATTCTGAGTTAACTATAGGGAAAAAGGTTTTGGGGTCATTATAATATTGAAGTGAAGTATTGACTGTGTTGCTGCACAATACCTCTTCAGAAATACAGCTGGAGAGTTAAGGTGGGGGAACCTATATTCCCCTGGAGGCACCACGTGTTCAAGCTGCATTGTTACACAAAAACCCAGGCCGCCGAGACCGCTACAATACCAGAGAGGACAGCGGGTAAGGGGCTCCTGTTTACCATCACACCTGCTGCATGTTATACGATACAAAAAATAATCCCTCACATTATTATTATTATTATTATTATTATTATTATTATTATTATTATTATTGTTATTCTTAGTAGTAGTCGTAGTAGCCTCAGTAGTACTGGTCGTAGTAATGCTACTGTACCAACCGTCCCAATTTTCCCAGGATAGCCCTCTTTCTAGATAGCATGTTACGGTGTCCCCACAAGTTTGGTAAAATCTTATTTTTGTCCCGCTTTTGGCTAGTTGTACCATTTTTCCAAGTCTGTGTTTGGCCATAGGCTCTACTGTAATTAAGCAGCACCCTGATGGACGGAGGTAAATCTAAAGCCAACTGGCCCCATAATCCCAGAGACACTTTAAAACAGGACAAGTTTGTGAAATTGACCCTAAACTGAAAGAAATGAATCTGTAAATTAAGTGTTAAACCTTTGCTCCATTGATAGTGTTAATTACCGCGAGGCAGCATGACGATACAATAGTAAAATGCACTGTGATAGGGTGGACGAGTCGAGTGACGTCAGGCCAGAAGTAGGAACCAAAAAAGCTCTGGACTCCTGACCGGAGGGTTGTGGGTTCAATCTCGGGGGTTGGGGGGGGGGACTGCTGTTGTACCCTTAAGCAAGGTACTTTACCTAGATTGCTCCAGTAAAAACCCAGCTGTATAAATGGGTAATTGTATCTACAAATAATGTGATATCTTGTAATAATTGTAAGTCGCCCTGGATAAGGGCGTCTGCTAAGAAATGTAATAATAATAACCAAAAACATTGACACCAGGCAGTACTGCAGTTCAAAAAGAAGACGGTGCGACGCCGTTTATTTAAATGCAAAAATAAAATAAAAGGTTTAAACAAAAACACTGTGCTCACAGAGCAAAATACAACAGTTAAACAAAACAAAATCACGAACACAAAATGCCAAACAATACAGGTCAGGCTGGGCAGTAGCCTTCACTGATCCTATACGTTTTTACTTTTAAGTTTCGTTTCTCTCTCGCTCCTCACGCTCTCTCCGCTCTAGCTCCTAACACCCACACCGAGTGCAGAGAGCTGCAGGCTTTTATGCAGGTGACCATCTCCTGATTAGCAACAAATTAATCACTTAATTAATTTTGGAGATGGTCACCTTCTGCACGAGGTTTTTAATTACCGTGGATGGGAAGCCCATCCACGCTACTAAACAAAATAACAAAACCAGCGGCGCTTCGCCGTCATAAAAATACATAAATCCATAACGATAACAATAATAATAATACAACAACAATGAAAATACAAAATAAACTGCACAGGGGCAGAGGGGGAGACCCTGTTCTACAAATAAATAAACAAATAATACGGACAGGGCTACATGCACATTGAATCTTTTTATTTACATTATTATTTTATATGGGAGATCAAATATATAGAATAAAATGCAGAATAACAACTAGAGATTAAATATTAGTTGACTTCAGCACACAGCGCAGATCGACTGCACTTATTGCAACTTTTAAAAAAACCCTCTGATTCCTGCCAGTCAGCTCGCAGTCGCAGTAGCTCATCTAATATTATTAAACCGGGGTGAGGAAAAGCTTTCATTTTATTTAGAATGTCTTATATATTAAATAAAAGTACACGAGGTTGTTTTCTTACTATATGGCATGTTTTGAGTTCACACCTCATTACTGTAGACTGGATGAGCGCGGACTCTTACTGAGTTACAGTCTCCGCAAATTATGACTCCCGGATTTAGGCTTTGGAAAGTTGGTAACTTTAAGTAGTAGTGTATCAAAATCCGTTTTGGGCAAGAATAAATACACATGGGTGCCATAGAGGGGTTCCCCCTCTGTAAGAATCAACTTTGAAATAAGTGGCCCAGAGTGATTTAATTGCCGAAATATCCGTTACCTATTCAATTTGTGTTACATTTGCTATATCTGAATAAGAAGCTGGAATGCAAATAAGAAGCTGGAATGCGAATAAGAAGCTGGTGAATAAGAAGACAACTTCAGCATCGTCTAGCAAACAGAGCACGACCCCAGCACGACCAAATTCTCACCAGATTATAAACTTTCTGGGATCCGGTAAGGTCTCTCTCACACTGTGACACCTGGTGCAGAGGTAATGGCATATTCAACTAGTTCTATCAGGCAAGTCAGAAAAAACATAATTGAACTCTTCAATTAACTTACGCAGCTGTCATTGCTGATCTGGAAGTAACTGTTCCCCCATCGAAATGTCTTAAGTGCTAGAAGTCTCTAGACTGGGGCCTAAATCATCCTTTACTTCTTCTGGGGCTATAAATAAGGCCTCCTTTGCCTGTCAGGGCTTTAATAAATTTACGTGATACATTTCTCGTTCATTACGGCGATCGGGCTGTCTAATTTCATAATTCACCTTTCCTATAGCCCGAATCACATTGTATGACCCCTGCCATTTTGCACATAAGGGAAGGGGCGCTGCGGCCTGATGAAGTAGGGTGGGATGAGGCTCGGGAGCGATTTGCTGAGAAGTGGATTTAGAAGCCATTGTGGAGGCAGCTCTAACAGGAGTGTGAGGGATCCGTGAACGGGCGTGCACGCGCTGAAAAAGCCAGAGTGGGGATAACGGCAGAACAAATCTGCTGCCGAGAGGTTCCCAGGGCAGGCCGTACCAGGTTCAGGGGAGTTTCCGAATCAGAGTCGGCAGGAAACAGGTAATTGTCAGAGACGGTGTAATCGAAGGATAGCTTCCATTGTGAAAATGAAACAAAAACAAAGTGCAGGGTGAGTACACAGGGCATTTATAATAGTGATGATTAATCAGTAGGAAATGAATAGGTGATAATTGAATGACATGGCGAATGTGGGTTTGTCCACCCCCCTGAACCTAAATGATAAACTTTGTTTAAACTCAACTAAGAAATACATACCCCAGTTGCCACAGCAGTAAGTTCTTGAGTTAGGAACATATTTGCATTGTCAGTATGGGTGCTTTGTTGTATTCAATGGAAGAAACAAGTTCATTAAATGGAAGAAACAAGTTCATAAATGAATGGGATTCGGTAGGACTATTCTTTACCATTTCTTAAACGATTTGCCGTCAGAGTTTACTAAAATGTTTAATTTGGTCACCCCACACACGATATTGACAGTCTCTATGGTAGCGTCCATGTTGTTTGGTGAATCTCACCAGCTTTCTAGCCTGGTGAGTCTGGAGGCTCATCGGTGAGTTTAACAGTTTTTTTAGCGTCACCTGTTGACTTTAACAACAGTTTGGTGACCACAGTGTCCCCGGGTGAGCAAACGGTGAATAAAACAGCCTCAGCACAGCAGTAAAAATGCCCCGGATGAGAGGATTGGCTTTTAAAACACTCGGAAGTGTGGAAGTTCAGAATCCTGGGTTTGTTATGATACCTGTGAATGGGTTTGTGTGTTATGATACCTGTGAATGGGTTTGTGTGTTGTGATACCTGTTTATTTTGGGTTTTTTTGTATCATTAAATGGCGTGCTAAAGACAAATAAGAAGCAATGTTATTTCATTTGCCATAAATATATATTGTGACGTTGTCAAGTTCCGAGGGCTCGTTTCGCCTGTCTAGTGCAGTATTTAGGGGTTCCTGAACAAAAACACAAGTACACGGTTTGGCTAAACAAAACAAAAGTCTGGTTTTATTATGAAAACCTAAAAACAAAAGACTAGCTTGAGGGCCGTAAAATATAAACTGTAAATGTTCAAAATGAAGGTATCAAAGTGTATCCCATTGTTGAATTTCACTCAACCAGCATACATCTCCACACAGGATTTTCACACTACACTTACACCACACACTTATCACTACTCTCCAACACACTCCCTCACAAACACTCATGATGGCCAGGGGTTGATTGACAATTAATTATTCAATCAATCACCACCTGGCCACATTCCACACTTTTCTTACAATCACTTACACAATCAAACAATTAATCAATCAATAATTCCCACAGTTACACAATCAAACAATGCCATCACCATGTGGCTGTACAAATGGTGTCCATCTTGGTTTCATGTTGTCCCTTCATCAAGATGGCCACCAGTCACCAAACTCTCACAAACACACACATATACATACACACACACACACACACACGTGCACCCCCATGTGATTGCAAAACAAAATAAACAAACAAAACCTAATCTGTCTTGGGTCATAACTAAGCACTTATTTTTCTCTCTAAATGGGGACAGGCTAATCCTGTTTACCCCAAAACAAAACAAACACACTTCTTTCGGTGTTACAATTTACTCTCTCTCTCTCTCTCTCTCTCTCTCTCTCTCTCTCTCTCTCTCTCTCACGTGGAGGATTGTGGGATCGCTGGAGCGTTTGAGGATGCGTAGGGTAGGAGTGTCGTTTGGTTTTGTGTTTCTGCTTTTTGTTTTACTTTAGTTTAACTTTAACGTTTGGTTGTTTAAATTCATTTGTTGTGTGAGCGTGAGTGAGTGTGTGTGTGTGTGTGTGTGTGTGTGTGTGTGCTGGGGTTTGTGCTGACAGCTAGTCAGCTGAGGCCCAGCGATGAGCTCTCATTCCCAGGGAATGAGAGATTTGACCCGCCGGCACGGCTGTCGCTGTGTCCCTGACAGCGCGGTGTCGGTGGAAGATTGCTTGCTTGCAGTATGCAAGGTAGTTGAGGGGGACAGGATCGTTTCTGTATCTTTTTTAAAGATACGCAGGATGTGGATAAACTTGTGCAGGAAGGTTTTGTAGGGAGTTTAGTGCACGTATCGCCCCTTGCAACACCCTTTGCAAAAGTGATTTTATCAAATGTCCCCCCGTTTTTAAAGAATGCATTGCTGGAAAGGGAGCTGAGTAGGTATGGGAAAATCTGCTCCCCAATAAAGTCTATTCCCCTGGGTTGTAAAAATCCACAATTAAATCATATCATGTCTTTTAGGAGACAAGTGTATATTTTATTAAACAACCCCGGTTTTGAAGTAAATGTTGCCTGGACTTTCACAGTAGAAGGAAGCAGCTGTGTGGTTTTTGCAAGCACTGACACCATGCGCTGCTTCAAGTGCGGAGTCCAGGGGCATCAGAGGAAAAATTGCCCGATGAGAGAAGGTGAGACAGGGCAAGAGAAACAGGGTGAGGCTGACAGGGGTCAGGGAGCACAGGAGGAAGAGCCGCAGCGGGAAAGGGAGAACAATGAGCCTGGAGCCCCAGTAAATGAGGAAGACAGTGAAGATAATGAGTTCACTGTGGTAAATAGGGGGAAAAGGGAAAAAAAGAAAGAAATGGAAACAAAGAGGAAAAAAAAGAGACATAGAGCTGGAGCGGAGCTCTGAGGCGGTCTCTCCAGATAACAGGCTCTCTCTGCCCACCCGCCCTGAAGGAGCGAGCGGTGCTGAGATTAAGGCTGCTGGAGAACCGGGGTCTGGGAGTGGGGGTTGTAGTGCAACGGGGGAGAAGTCCCCTCCTGCAGAAGCTCCCAACTCGGACTCGGGGAGAGACTCGCTCTGGGTCTCAGCCTGAGCGGCGGTCCCCTCTTCTCGGAGGAGGTGGAGCACAGCGCCGAGTCGCAGCTCGACGCTGTTGCGATATCCTCTCCCCCAGACTCGCAAGAAACGCTGCAGAGGAGCTGGGTGTAGCGGCGGAGAAAATAAAAAAAACGTCAAAATAAATGTGAAAGTGAGGAAGAGAATGAGATGGATGAGGAAGACGGAAGTGACTCCTCTCTGACTCCTCGGTGCTTTCCGAGATCCCTGATCCCGCACCATTTTGGCATTTTAATACTAAACTATTACAAGATTTCACATTTGTGCAACAATTTAGAGTTTTCTGGAAAATTTGGAGGACACAAAAAGATCAGTACAGAGATCTGAGGCAGTGGTGGGATATTGGTAAGGTACAAATCAAAGTTTTTTGTCAAAAGTATACCTCTGGTGCAACCAAGTCACTGAACGCAGCTGTGAGAGAGCTGGAGAGAGAGATTCTTAAAATTGAAAGCCAGGCTGAACAGAGCACAGTGGCATAGGAAACCTTGCGGGAGCAGAGACAAGCTTTGGGCAGCCTGCTGGAGGAGAAGGTGCAGGGGGCACAGGTGCGATCAAGATTTATCGAGCTAAGGGACATGGATGCCCCCACCAGCTTCTTCTTCAGCCTGGAGAAGAAGAAAGCAAGCGGCAAGCAGATGCACTGTGTCCAGCTGCCCTGTGGGAGAAAGCTGCTGGAGCAGGAGCAGATCAAAGAGGCGGCGGTGCAGTTTTATACTGGACTGTTTTCCAGTGAGCCATGCAGTCAAAATGACAGGGACTCAATGCTGCAGGGCTTGCCCACCCTGAGCGAGGAGGAGAAGGGGAGTCTGGAAGGCAATATCACTTTCCAGGAACTGACCATGACAGTTAAGCAGATGGCCAGCAGGAAGGCCCCAGGGATTGATGGTCTACAAGCGGAGTTTTTCCAATACTTTTGGAAGGAACTGGGACCAGATCTGCTGCTGGTGCTGCAGGAGAGTTTGAGAGATGGAGAGCTGCCACTTAGCTGCCGCAGAGCTGTACTGACTATGCTGCCTAAGAAAGGAGACCTGTGCCAACTAAAAAACTGGAAACCCGTCTCAATTTTATGTGCTGATTTAAAAATATTTTCAAAATGTCTGGCGATAAGACTGAGAGAAGTATTGAATTGTATAATACACCCAGACCAGACTTACTGTGTGCCAGGACGGTCAATATTTGAAAATATATTTTTAATTAGAGATTTTTTAACTTGTACTCAGATGGGTGATGTTAATGTGGGACTGGTCTCCTTAGACCAAGAGAAAGCTTTCGATCGGGTCGACCACCATTACCTGTTGACAACACTGGAAGCTTTTGGGTTCGGCCCCAGGTTCATTAACTATGTTAAAATTTTGTACAGTAATGTTTTTAGTATTTTAAAAATTAATGGGGGTCTGAGTCGGCCTTTCCCGGTGCGCAGGGCCATCAGGCAGGGCTGCTCCCTGTCTGGCATGCTGTACTCCCTCTCCATTGAGCCCCTGCTGGCTCTGCTGAGGAGCAGGTTGTCAGGATGGGCGGTGCCTTGTTCTGCCCCTGCTGTGGCAGTAAAGGTGTCCACTTATACTGATGACATTAATTTGTTTATTTGCAGCAACCAAGATGTCCAGCTATTACAGCAGAGCCTAGAGACATTCCAAGGGGCTTCATCAGCAAAAATAAACTGGGCAAAGTGTGACACGTTCTTGTCAGGTAGCTGGAAGGATGCGAGCGGTGATCGGTAGCCAGTGGAGTGAGCGGAGTAGTGGAGTTGCGTGGGAGAAGCGAGGCAGAGAGAACACCAGGCGGGCAGCGGAGTTCTGGATGAGCTGGAGCGGACGGGTGGCGGACGCAGGGAGGCCAGCCAGGAGGGAGTTGCAGTAGTCTAGGCGGGAGAGTACCAAGGCCTGGACCAGGAGCTGGGTGGCATAGTTGGTGAGGAAGAGTCGGATTCTTCGTATGTTGCTCAGGAAGAATCGGCAAGTGCGTGCCAGAGTGGAGATGTGCTGGGAATAAGAGAGGCAGGGGTCCAGGGTGACTCCGAGGTTCTTAGTGGAGGAAGAGGGAGAGAGTGTGGTAGATTCCAGAGGAACAGAGATAGAGAGATCAGAGGAGGGGGAGGAGGAGGAGGGAAAGAAAAGGAGGTCAGATTTAGAGAGGTTGAGTTTGAGGTGATGCGAGTGCATCCAGGAGGAAATAGCAGACAGACAGGTAGAGATACGGGAGGAGATGGTGGAGTCAGAGGTGGGGAAGGAGAGGAAAATCTGAGCATCATCAGCATAGAAATGGTATGAGAAACCATAGGATGCGATGAGGGGCCCAGGAGCGGGTGTAGAGAGAGAACAGGAGAGGACCCAAGACTGACCCTTGGGGGACTCCTGTTAAGAGAGGGTGAGGTGTGGAGGTTGCTCCACGCCAGGTTACCTGGTAAGTGCGGTTGGAGAGGTAGGAGGAGAACCAGGCCAGAGCAGTGCCAGAGATCCCCAGGTCAGCAAGAGATGATAGTAGAATAGAGTGATCAACAGTGTCAAAGGCAGCAGAGAGGTCGAGGAGAATTAGGACAGAGGAGAGAGAGGCAGCTCGGGCAGACTTAAGTGAGTTGGTGACAGACAGGAGGTAATTAATAACCTGGCTGCGTCTATGCTTTGGCATAGGCTTATGTGCCTGGACCCTCCCCAAGGCCTGATTAATGAAATCCAAAAGATATTTATAGAGTTCTTCTGGGGTGGGAGGCACTGGCTGAAGCCAGCCATGTTGTACCTCCCTCGAGATGAGGGGGGGCAAGGGCTGGTCAGCTTTGCCAGCAGGGTAGCGGCTTTAAGGCTGATGACAGTTCAGAGGCTCCTGTACACCGGGGAGGAGGCTCACTGGAGGAAAGTGGCCATTTTTTTCATCAAAAAAGTGGGGGGCCTAGGGTTAGGAAAATATCTGTTTTTAACTGACCATGACATCCTGAACAGTTCTGGTCTGCCTGCTTTTTATATTAATATTTTTTAAATGTGGAAGACTCTTAAAGTGAAAAGAGAAGAGGAGGATTTGACAGGGCAGAAAATGATGCAGGAACCTCTTTTCTTCAACTCTCTGTTCCCTGCACCATGTCTCAGGTCAGAGGCATTGTGTGCCAGGTTTGCAAGGGCAGGGGTGACCAGACTGGCCCATTTAATGTTACCTGGGAATTCTCACTGGCTCAGTGCTGCTGAACTGGGTGGCAGGCTGGGCTGGCGAAGTGAGAGACAGATTGAAAAGCTATTGGAGTGTCAGGGGCTGTCTCTCTCCAGGACTCAGAGAGTTCCTGGTGGAGGAGATGGCAAAAGGACAAGAGGAGGATCAGGACTCTGACTTCCCAGTGCTGCTTGTGTCTCCCCAAGTAAGTGAGGAAGAAGAGGAGGAACAGCAGGAGTATGACAAGCTGTTAAAAATTGACAAAGATATTAACAGAGTCTTCCACTGCCTAGAAAGCAAAGAGCTTTATTTTTTTAGTGTTAAAAATATTTTTTATAAAGAACTAAAAGGAATGGTGGACTCCAAGTGGAGGGACAGTCTCTCTGTGAAAGAGGAGACAGCCCCGGTGTGGAGAGTTCTGTATAAGCTGCCACTTAACAAGAGAAATGGGGACTTGCAGTGGAGGCGTCTCCACTGCATTTTAGCAATGGGGAGGTTCTTGCACAGAGTAGACCCGAATATCAGCTCTATGTGCAGTTTCTGTGGGCAGGAGGAGACAGTGGTTCACACGTACAGTGAGTGTGAGAGACTGTGGCCGATGTTTCAACTCCTCACAGAGCTGCTGCAGGGGCTGGGAGTCGCTTTTAGTAAACAGCTTTTTATTTTTGGAACTCCTTATAGTTTTAAAGAAAATGAAAAGTGTGTTTTAATTAATTTTATTACAGGCCAGGCTAAACTGGCCATTTTAAAAAGTAGGAAAAGTAGGCTGTCTGGAACAGGGATAGCTGATGTAGTCAGGCTGTTCAGGGTGCTGGTGGTCAGCAGATTAAAGGTGGATTTCACCTATTTTGGCCTGGTTAATGATCTCTGGGGCTTTCAGAAGAGGTGGTGTGTGTGGGAGATATGAGCTCTGTAGATGAGGAGGGAGAGCTTGCTGTGCTGCTGTAAAACAATTTTTTAACTGTTTTAACAAGAGTACAGTGTATTATGTTTTTATGTTATTTATTTATTTATTTTTAGATGCTGAGTTAGTTTTATCGAACCCACACTCGGCACAAATATAAATTTATAAATTTGTACTTTTGTTTTTTTTGTAATTATTACATAGAATAAAGGACTTTTAAAAAGTCAAAAAGTCTCTCTCTCTCTCTCTCTCTCTCTCAGGATTGTGGGAGGGGCTTGTGAGCTGAGAGTGGTGTGTTTGAATAGTACATGTCTGTTTTTACTGTCTTGGTTTTACTATTTTTACACGCTTGATTTAAAAGGAATTTTATAAGTTTATTTTTAAAAACTTTATTTATTTATAGCCTTTATATTTTCGAATTGTATATTTATTTATTTATTTATTTATTTATTTATATATCTATTGGCCTTGTCGTTTGGGAGGCTAAGTTAGTGTGTACAGTCCGAGATGGGCTCGCACTCTGGCGGTATAGAGGGACTGACACTGAGACACGGGTTCAGGTGTGTGCCCGACAACAAAGTTTCCGTGGAGGATGTTCTGTTATTGGTCAGTAAGACAATTGGTTTTAACACATTAAATCTGCTTCACGTATGAATAAGACCATTGTTGTGTTTTTAAGTCAAGAAACTCTCGTAAATAAGATTGTGGAGGAAGGATTTTCTGTCAATGGTGCTTTTATTACTGTTTTACCTCTTTCAACTCCTCTAAGGAAAGTGGTTTTATCAGATGTTCCCCCTTTTATTCCAAATGTAGTGATTGAAAGAGAATTGGCAAGATACGGTAAAATCATGTCCCCTATTAGAATGATTCCGTTAGGCTGTAAGAACCCTGAGGTGAAACATGTGTTGTCTTTTCGCAGACAAGTGTTTGTATTGCCGCATAACCCAGGGCAGGATCTGAATGTAGCTGGAGGTTTATTATAGAGGGGAAAGAGTGTGTTATTTTTGCAACCTCGGACACAATGAAATGCTTTCATTGTGGCGAGGAAGGGCACACGAAGCAAGCCTGCCCTAAGCTCAGATCAGCGGCTGCAGCGCAGGGCAGTGCCGAAAGGCAGAGGGCTGGTCAGGCTGAGGGTGTTCGGGGAGCACAGGTGGAGGAGTTGGCAGAGACACCTGTGCCTGCACCCCGAGTTAAGGAGAGGATTGTTGCGGAGGAGCAGTCTACAGCAGCGGAGCAGCCTACAGAGTCAACTGTACAGGAACCCCCCCTGCTGATCCGGAGGGAAGCTTTACTGCTGTCAGAAAGAAAATGCAGAAAAGAGTTGAAGCAGTGGCCATGGGAAAGTCTATCTGGGGCCCTGTGGCAGCTCACAAAGGTAGCAGGGGGTCTCAACTCGCTTCTCCGGGAGAGCCAAGCCGTCACTGGTTGGTGGTGATGCGGGGTCTCAGCCCAGTGCTGCTGCCATCGGAGAGTCGGGGCTGGGGGAGAGCTGCGGCGAAGGTGGTGATCAGGCTGTGGCTGCGGAGCTTCCCCGCACAGGGCAGGAGGCTAGCAACAGCGCTGGACTAACAGCCAGTGACGCTATAGCCCTGCCCTCAGCAGAGTCCTCTCGGCCGGAAGAAGTCAGGAGCCAGAGAGGAGGATTCGGCCGAGGAATGGGAGGCGTTCGCAGGAGAGGACGAGGATGAGGAGGGAGAGCTCTCTGACACCTCGATACTCTCCGACATCCAGGTCAGTCAGCCCAAAAAAAAACTGCATTCACTTGAACAGTTTATTAATTTTATGGATAGCAGAAAGGGTAAAAGGGGAGTTGAAATTTCACTTTTCTTTCCTGACTTGAAATTGTTTTTAGTCTCTGCTAATGTACTGTTAAGAAAAGTGAGTTTAGAGAAGTTTGACAGGAAAAAGAGGTTTCGTTTGAAAAAGTTTGTAAGCACTGCTAGAAAAATGGTTGAGCAATCAAAAGGTTTTTAATGGATCAATTCAATTTTAAAGCTTTTACCCTTGTTTTTTGTATGTATTTATTGCCGTTTTATTTTTCTTCCTTCATGGATACATTTTTATTGAGTTCTTTAAATATAAACGGTTGCCATGATGATTTTAAAAGAGCCCATTTATTTAATTTTATTGTTTAAAATAGCCACATTTATCCTATTGCAGCAAACCCACTCTGACAGCAGCAATGAAGCAAACTGGCTGTCAGAGTGGAAGGGGAAGGCGATTTTAAGTCACGGCTCTAATGCGGGGCTGGCAGTTTTATTCTCTTCGGGGCTGGGAGTAGACGTGGTGTCTGTAGAGGAGGTTGTACAGGGGAGGCTTTTAAAAATTGAATTAAAATTAAATGGTGTTTTTATTGATCTTTTTAATATCTATGTTCCTAATTTGTAGAACGACATATTTTTTTTTTTTTAAACTCTTTTAACTGTACGCTGGATTTTAATTATGACAGAACTCATGATGAACCCAATCCCCAATCTGCGAGAGAGATGGCTGGCATGCTGACAAAATTTGATTTAGTTGACGTCTTACATAATCAATCTAAACAATATACTTGGATCAAAATAAATAATGGTCAGTTGTCTGGAGCACGGTTAGAATTTATACCCAAAAGCGCCAAAAGTAGTATTCATCCCTCATCAATCTGTTCATCACCTCATCACAGCTGTTTTGTGTTTACCTACTGCACATCACTCCAAATCCTATTGGCACTTTAACATTAATTATTACAAGACACACAGTTAAAGAAATATTCAAACTATTTTTGAATAACTGGAGCAAAAAGAGATGCTTTTCTAATTTGAGACAGTGGTGGGATGTGGAGAAAATCCAAATTAAAATATTCTGTCAGCAATTCACCCAGAACGTCAATAGTGCGTTGAATGCAGTGTCCAGCCAGCTAGAGAATGAGATTTTAGAGATTGAGAGACAGCTGGGCGGTCAGAGCATGGAGGGGGCTTATCGCAGCTTGAAGGAGAGGAAAAAGCACCTGGGCAGCCTGCTGGAGGAGAAGGTCAAGGGGTCCCTGGTAAGAGCAAGATTTGTGGAATTAAGAGACATGGACGCCCCCATGACCTTCTTCTTCAGCTTGGAGAAGAAAGAAGCTGAAAGAAAACAAATGCTTACGCTGAGGCTGCCCAGGGGGAGAGAGGTCTCCAGCCCTGTGGAGCTTCGTCAGGCCGTTGTGACATTTTATTCAGATCTGTACCAGGCTGAGGGCAGCGACCAGCAGGAGACGGAGCGGCTGATGGAAGGTCTCCCTTGCCTGGGTGAGGAGGAAAGCCGCGGCCTGGACACCGCCATCACACAGCTCTTTAATGGAACAGCACCTGGGCTGGATGGGCTGCCCACTGAATTCTATAAACATTTCTGGAGTTGCATTGGAAATGATCTGTACCAGGTGCTGAATGAATGTGTGGCTGAGGGAGAGCTGCCTCTGAGCTGCCGCAGGGCAGTACTGACTTTACTATCCAAAAAAGGAGACCTCTGTGAGCTGAAGAACTGGCGTCCTGTGTCGTTGCTGTGCTATGATTATAAGGTATTTTCCAAAGCTCTGGCCAGCCGTCTTAGGGAGTGTATGGGTACTGTGGTGCACAGTGACCAGACATACTGTGTACCAAAACACTCAATTTTTGATAATTTGTTTTTAATCAGAGATATTTTTAATGTATCTAAACTTTTTAACTTAGATTTCGGGCTGGTGTTGCTTGACCAGGAGAAGGCTTTTGACAAGGTAGACCATGGCTTTTTATTTCACACCCTAGAGGCATTTGGTTTCGGTCCTGTTTTTATTTCATATATTAAAATGTTCTATTCTAATATTTTTAGCTTTGTCAAGATTAATAATTGTCTGAGCCAGCCCTTCCCAGTGCAGAGAGGGATCAGACAGGGCTGCTCTCTGTCGGGGATGCTCTACGCCTTCTCCATTGAACCTCTGCTACACCGGCTGAGAGAGCGTCTCATTGGCCTGGCCACACCTGCCCTCCCCTCCGCCCAGCCAGTCCGTCTCTCAGCATACGCTGATGACCGGAATGTGTTTGTAACCACTGATAAAGACGTGGCGGTGCTGGAATCATGCATGCGGGGCTTTGAAAGAGCCTCCTCAGCACGGGTGAATTGGGCCAAAAGTGGAGCGTTCCTGGCAGGGAGCTGGCTGAAAAAGCCTCCTCCTTCCCTGCCACAGATGCTGGAGTGGAAAAGAACTGGACTAAAAGTGCTGGGGGTGTACTTTGGAACTGAGGCATTCATGCAGCGAAACTGGGAGGGGGTGCTGGAGAACGTAGCAGGAAGGCTACAGAGCTGGTAAACCGACTATCCTTCGGGGGGGGTCCTTGTGATTAACAACTTGAAGCGTCCATGCTGTGGCACAGATTAATGTGTCTGGATCCTCCCCCAGGGCTGCTGGAGCAGGTCCAGAGAAAACTAGTTAATTTCTTTTGGGATGGAAACTACTGGCTGAAATCAGTAGTACTGTACCTGCCCCGAGACGAAGGAGGTCAGGGACAGATTGACATCCCCTCCCGGGTCGCTGCGTTCAGATTGCAGGCAGCCCAGAGGCTGCTGTACTCCCTCAAGAGGGTTGGGTGGCTTAGCTTAGACAGGCAGCAGTTTTTAATGACCCCCAGTAAAGTTATTAGTACTGAGCTGGAAAGCTTTTACAGGAACATGTTAAGATTAGCTTTTAACTGTACGCTGGATAGTTAAGATTTTAAGGACAGATGAAAGCCTCCATACATGTTTTATTTTTGAGGAGCCTTTGTTTTTTAATAGAATTTTTAACATTGATGCTTTTAATTCTAAACAACTTTTTTTAGTTTTTTTACAGGCCGGAGTCACCACCCTGGGTCACCTGGTAGACTGGACTTAGTGGCGATGGAAGAGCGGGGCCAAGTTGACTGCAGTGTTGGGCCTGTGCTCGGTGCACTTCATTGAGAGGGTGTTGGGAGAGATCCGAGCATCCCTGAGCCCAGCAGCGTTGGAGTTCGTGGCACGGTGCTTCTCGGAGAGGCAGGCCCCAGAGCGTGAGCCTGATTTCCCCTCAGTGCTGCTCTCCCCTGCGCTGCCGGAGGAGGAGGGGGGAGTGACCAGGGATGCTGTTATCCCTGGATGAAGAGACCAACTTACAGTTTCACTCTGCAGAGAAGAGGCAGCTGGACAGCACTGTGGTTAAGACCCAGCATTATCTCAGCCTTAAAGACCTGACTGACACCAAGTGGAGGGCTCACCTGGCGATGGAGGAGTCTGTGCGACCATCCTGGAGGGTGCTGTACAAGCTGCCACGAACCACTGGCAAAGCCGGGTCGACCCAGGTGTGGGAGAGCAGTGCCCCTTCTGCCCCACCGTGGAAACTGTGTTCCACCTTTTCACAGACTTTTAAATATCGTGATCGGTGTGCCCTGATTAATTTTCTCCTCGGTCAAGCAAAGCTCGCGATTTTAAAATCCCGTAAGAACAGACTATCTAGCACTGGTACAGATGATGCCCTGTGTGTTTTTAGAGTTCTGGTTGTAACCAGGGTAAGAGTAGATTTTTCTTATTACAGCATGATGAATGACATGGATAATTTTATGATGAGGTGGTGTATTAAGGATGGGGTGTGTGCAGTGGGTGAAGATGGCAAGCTAATTTTAAATTTTTAAAAATGTTTTTGTGTTTTTAGTGCTATGTTTAGAATGTTTCAGTTATTTATCTGTGTTTTATTCTTTTTTTTATTATGACCAGTGCTGGAATTTACTAGTTTTATTTAAGTTACTGTGACAGGATGGCACAAGAGATGAGGCCCAGAGACTGCAGTTCAAACAAAATAGTTTTATAAAATAGAAAACACAAAATAAACAGACACGAGGGCCAACCAAAAAGGTTTTTTAAACACAAACAATAAACACAAAGTAAAACTTACAGAAATAAGGCTTCCAGACTGAGCTTTGCCTTCACTGGATTGCAAAATTAACAAACCCAGCACACAAAGAAAAACACCCTTGCTTCTTCAGCTACCTCTCTCTACTGAGGAGCTGAGGCCTCCTTTTATGTCAGGTGACTGGGTGTTAATTGATTGCTAATTATTCCCACCTGACACAATAAACCTGGGCAGGGAAGAGAATTTAACCCTATCCCTGCCAATATTTACAAGGGCAGAGCCCTGCTCTGCCACAGTTACTTTAATGTCTTGTTGTTCTTTTTTGTGTTGTTCAATAAAGGGATTTTAAAATTTAAAAAAAAAATATCTCTCTCTCTCTCTCTCATGGTATCAGGCATATAAACTTTCCCCTGTCTGGGGGAACCTTGACAAGAAATCAGTGTTTATATGTTCCTTTCCTTTTCTGTACTTTACATCAAAATAATTGCAATGTTAGCAGTCTGTAACTGGTACCAGTATATTTGTAACGTTTCAATGTTTTTATGAGACAGCAATTGGGTGTACTGTAGTATGCTGAACTGAATGTACAGCACAGTGACTCAGGAAGGGCTAGAAGCTCGTCTAGCTGGTTTGGTTCCCATGCAGCAGCTTGTCTTAGACACATGAAAACAGCTCTATTGCACTCTACCTTTTTTTCTGTGCATCCACTGTATGGGTGCATGATCTGTCGTAAGCGTAAATGTTCTACTCCAGAGATAATAGCAGAGGGCTCTATGCGCATTTCACCACTAAGCACTCCTTTTCAATTGTTGCTTAGTTTTTCTTTCTGGGAAGAAGCTTCCTGCTTAAATACAGGACAAGGTGCTCTTCACCCTCATATATTTGTGACAGCACTGCCCCCAAGCAGACCTCTGATGCATCTGTCTGTAAGATAAATGAACTTCTTAAAACAGGATCAGAACACATTGCTGATTTCAAGTCTTTAAATCAGTCGTGGACCCACCCATCACATATCTGCCCTAACCGGTTATCCGCCATGATCAAGCTCTTGAACACGTCTACCACGCTAATGCAACATGGCTACAGGAAAGCGAAAGCAAGTTGTGCTTACAATTGAAAAAATAGTTACTTTCACTTCTGGAAAAGGGAGTTACCAGGGATAAAATAGCACAAGATTTTGGAATTGGAAAGAGCACTGTGGCTGATATTAAAAAGTCTGCCTGAGAGATTGAAAACATTTGGATTAGGGTCTGACAGTTTCTTTGGATGCAAGCAAAAGAAAGTTATCCAAGGCTCCCAAGATGAAAAATTGGATCAAGCTGTGTTTACCTGGTTTGTTCAAGCACAGAATGACGGAATTCCCATTTCAGAAGCCATTTTATGTGAGAAAGCAAAGGTGTTCAATTACTTGTTCAATGGTGATTCAAACTTTAAAGCTTATCCGGTTGGCTCAAGTGATTTCAAAGCTGTCATGGCATCAAGCAGCTCAGTGTGCAAGGCGAAAAACTTTCAGCTGACATAGAAGCCATAGAGCCATTTGTGGTAGAATTACACAAGCTGATAGAAACGCATCAGCTAACCGGAGATCAGCTGTACAACGGTGATGAAACAGGACTATTTTTTAAATGCCTGCCTGCACTCACCTTGACAACACCTTCTGAGAAATCAGCCACTGGTTTCAAGGTGGCAAAGGAATGGATAACACTTATGCTACCAGCTCTTTTAGCCACAGTATTTTAAAAATGTTAACATGGCTGCTTTATCAGTTGTGTACAAGTCACAAAAGCGTGCATGGATGGATCAAGCTGTATTCCATGACTGGCTTCACAACTATTTTGTGCCTAGTATAAAAGAAAAGCTACAGGAGCTGGGCCTGCCACAGAAAGCTGTTTTGCTACTAGATAACACTCCTGCTCATCCAGCAGCAGAAATCTTGGTAGTAATAACAACTTTAATTTGATATAGCACCCTTCACACCAAGGTGTCTCAGGGTGCTGCACAATATGAAAAACAAAATCAGGAACATAGTAATAACAATAATAATAAAGCAAAACAAACAATAAACAGTCCATTTAAAACTACATTCAAAACATGTAAAATACAAATAAAACCAATTCCTAAGATCATAAAAAACAATAATACCAAAATATTAAAAGCTTTAAGAACAAGTCCACTGGATCACTGTAAAAAAACTGCCATGAACAAATGTGTCTTAAGAGTGAATTTGAAATTCAACACTGATGTGGAGTCCTGAATGCAGCCGAGTAGAGAGTTCCAGAGAGAAGGGGCAATGCAGCTAAAACTACGCCCACCAAGAAGAGCACACCTTTGAACCAAAGGCTTTAGAAGTCCAGAGTTTGACTATCTAAGCTGTCTTCCAGGGATGTAAGGGCTGAGAAGGTCCATAATGTAACTAGGACCCTGACCATGCAAAGCTTTGTATGTCAGCAACAGAATCCTGAAGGCAACACGAGAATGAACAGGAAGCCAATGCAAACGCATAAGGACAGGGGTGATATGTTCTTTCCGCCTACTGCCTGTCAAGACCCTTGCCGCTGCATTTTGCACCATGTGAAGATGATTCATAGAACGAGTAGGAAGACCAGCAAAAAGAGCATTGCAGTAATCCAATCAAGAGGTATCGGCACAAAATGCTGTATTCTCTTGTTGGGGAGAGGTCTGTATTTATAAAAAATGTAAAGATGTGGCTCCCGAGTGGCACATCCAGTAAAGGCGCTCCGCGCGGAGTGCAGGATGTGCCCTATAGCCTGGAGATCGCAGGTTCGAATCCAGGCTATGTCACAGCCGACCGTGACCGGGAGTTCCAAGGGGGCGGCGCACAATTGGCTGAGCGCTGCCCGGGTAGGGAGGGCTTAGGTCGGCAGGGGAATCCACGGCTCACCGCGCATCAGCAACACCTGTGGCCGATAGGGCGCCTGTGGTTCTGCAGTGGAGCGGCCAGATCTGTGTTGTCCTCTGGCACTATAGGTCTGGTGGCATTGCTGCGGATCTGCAGTGCGAAAAATGATGGCTTGGCAGGAGCACGTTTCGGAGGACGCGTTTTCCAGCTGCCGTTTCCCAAGTCGGCGGGGGGGTTGTGAGCGGTGAGCCGAGGATACAAAAATAATAATTGGGCATACTAAATTGGGGAGAAAACCGGGGTAAAAAATTGGCAATGACTAAATTTTTAAAGTAAAAAAAAAAAAAATGAAAAAAAAAATGTAAAGAAGTTTAAGATGTTATCTACCTCATTGCTGATACATGGCAGAGTAATGAGAAAAGCACACTGCAAAATGCTTGGGAGAAACTAAAATTAGGGTGTGATGAATCAGCAACTGAAGCAGTACCAAATGTGCAAACAGAGCCCAAAACGTCCAGCACTGCAATTGTGATTGAGAGCTTTACAGAGGACGTAATTCAAGAGTGGGTGAAGTGCGATGAAGCAGATCAGTGGCTCTCAATCCTGTCCTCGGGGACCCCCTGTGTCTGCTGGTTTTTATTCCAACTGAGCTCTCAATTACTTAACTAGACCCATAATTGAACTGAGAATTTGCTTAATTAGAACTTTTTCATTTTTTTCAGCTCTTAAACAGTTGCATAGATCAAGTTACTTATAAAATGTTACAGCTAACTTACAATCTGCAATAGTTTAGAGCTAAAAACAATAAAAAATGTCTAATTAAGCAAATTAAGGTCTAGTTAAGTAATTTAGTTGGAATGAAAACCAGCCGACACTGGGGGTCCCGAGGACCAGGATTGAAATTGTTTTAGATGATGAAGAGATTGTGGATGCAGTAAATGGAAAAACAGCACCAACTTAGAAAGTAACAAGGAAGACAAGGAAACAAAACAAGTCGTTTCCCACAGTGAAGCTATGGAGTGCTTTCAGTGAGGACTGGACAGTTACATGCCCCAATGGAAATTTATTTCAGTATTTTTTTTGCAAAACTCCAAAAATGCTAATTCAAAAGTATTCATATCCTTTGATGCTATGATAGTATTGTCTACAAGGTGCTAGAAATTTCAATATGATAATGCAGAACCTAATTCTAGAAAAGTCTAGAAAATACTGGATTGTAGGTGAACATTCTTAGAGAATATAAAAGGCATAGGATGATTGCTGTCATTACCAATAAGTCAATTTGGGAAAACGTAAAGAGCTATCTGAAGACCTTAGGCAGAAAATGATTTATTGTCATAAAGCAGGAGAAGGATACAAGAAGATTTCCATGCATTTGAGTATCCCAATTTCAACTATTGTTTCTTCTATTATCAAGAAGAACAAGACTCATGGTACTGTGTGGCAATGTGCCCCGCCCCTGTGTGCATGTGTGTGTTATATGTTGCATGTTGCATGTGTTAATGTTGGTGTATAGCGATTGGTACACGGGATATAAGCGGGTCTGTGTTTCACGTGTGTTTAAAAATGTATAATTGTAGTTAGGCACGAGGTTGCACTTAATTAATTCACGTGCTGGGATTCAAGTAAATAATTAATTAGTAATTGAATCCCAGCACAACAGTATATATAGATGCACGATTCACTCACTCGGGGTTGGGTGTTCGTGGTGTCAGAACCGGGATCACAGCGCCTCCAAGACTCAGGCCAGGAGGAGTACTGTTTGTTTAAAATAAATAAAATAAAAAAAAATATATATATAAAAAAAGATGGGAAAGAACGGCAGAAGGCAGCAGCCACAACACCAGCCGGAGGAACAGCAGCCCGGGTGTTACTGCTGCGCTGAACCTGGGCATTCCAGCACCAACTGCCCCTGGTACCCCCTCGGACAGCTACCCCAACTATGCCCCATCTGCGGAGGTGAGCACTATGTGGCCCGCTGCCCTGTCCATCAGGAGAGGGAGGAGCAGGGTCGCCTCAGTCTACACCACCAGCAGGGGAGGTAGACTGCTGCTCCCGCCGCCCAACAACAACTGCAACAGCGGCCAGAGGAGCCAGAGAACCTGTTCCCCTGGTGCACCTGGTGCGGGAGGTGGATCACCACTGGAGGGACTGCTCCGAGGTGCCACCGAGCTGGTGCGGGCGATGTGAGGAAGGGGACACGACTGGTCGGGATGCCCCTATGCCAGCTCGCCAGTGCCCAGACTGGGGAGCACGAGCTTCCAATACCGGAGAGGAGCCATTGCTGGGTTAGCCTTCCGAGCTAGAGGGCGCCGCACCAATCCCCTGCAATAGGGGTGGAACCGCCCAGGAGAGGAAGGTAGGGAGGAGGAGTAGGAAGAGGAGGAAAGGAAAGCACCCTGCAGCAACAGCAGGAGGAGGTCGGGGATGATGGCTGGGAGGTTTTTTTAAAGAACCTCGCGGCAGAGGTATGCCCTGGCTGTGGGGCTTATGGGCACACGTTAGCCATATGCCCCACGCAGTATGAAGAGGAGGAACTAGCGCCCAGACGGGGACCACGAGCGTCCAGCGCCCAGACGGGGACCGCGGGAATCCAAAGCCTGGCGGCAGCTGTTCCCACCTTCACCAGCAGAGCAAGAATGCCTGCTGCCTCCACCATCACCACCAGCAGAGGAAGAATGCCTGCTGGTAACACTTCCCCACCAGCAGAGGATGAATGCCTGCTGGTATCACTTCCCCTACCATCACAAGGAGAAAAGCAGCAGGAGCTGCCTCTGCCTCCGCCACCTCCACAGCCCAAGCGGGAGGAGCCTGAGCGTCCACAGCCCAGCGGGAGGAGCCTGGCGTCCACAGCCCGGCGGGAGGAGCCCGAAGCGTCCCTACGCCTGAGTGGGAGGAGCCCGAACGTCCTACGCCTGAGTGGGAGGAGCCCGAACGTCCTACGCCTGAGTGGGAGGAGCCCGAACGTCCACAGCCCAAAAGGGAGGAGTCGGTGCATCCACAGCCCACAAGGGAGGAGTCGGTGCGTCCACAGCCCAAAAGGGAGGAGTCGGTGCGTCCACAGCCCAAAGAAAGGGAAGTCGGGGCTTCCACAGCCCTAGGACCCAAGCTGCCAGCAGAGGGAGAATGCCTGCTGGTTCCACCTCCACCAGCAGATGAAGAATGCCTGCTGTCCCCATGTCCACCAGCAGAGGGAAAATGCCTGCTGTCCCCATCTCCACCAGCAGAGGAAGAATGCCTGCTGGTTTCCCCTTCAGAGGCAGAGCCGCACCAGTCCCCTGCAAGAAAGACAGAGCTGCACCAGTCCCTGCAGAGAGGCAGAGCAGCACCAGTCCCCTGCAAAGGGGAGACTACACGCTGCTCCCACCTCCGTCGCCAGGAGACTACACGCTGCTCCCACCTCCATCGCCAGGAGACTACACGCTGCTCCCACCTTCGCCGCCAGGAGACTACTCGCTGCTCCCACCTCCACCGCCAGGAGCAGAGCAGCAGGAGCTGTCTCTGTCTCCATCACCATCAGGGGAGAGGAGCAGGAGCTGCCTCTCCTTCACCAGAAGGACCAGGACTAGATGCTGGCAGTCCTCAGCAGCCCTTGCATAGGCTGCTGAGGGAGGCACGGGAAGAACAGCCCGGCCGCAGAGGCCGAAGAGGGCCAACACCGCACCCCAGCTTGTCCTGAATGCCTGCCTCGCTTCGTCCAAGGATGCCTGCCTCGCTCGCCCAAGGATGCCTGCCTCGCCGCCCATGGATGCCTGCCACGCCGCCCAAGGATGCTTGCCACGCCGCCCAAGGATGCCTGTCTGGCATCGCCTGGGGCTGCCTGTCGCTCCGCATCGCCTGGGGCTGCCTGTCGCTCCGCATCGCCTGGGGTTGCCAGCCGCTCCGCGATCGCCTGGGGTTGCCAGCCGCGCGCATCGCCTGGGGTTGCCAGCCGCTCCGCATCGCCTGGGGTTGCCAGCCACTCCGCATCGCAGCAGGAGGTACTGTGGCGGAACCCCACCAAGGGGAGCTGCCGGCCACGAAGAAGGTGGGGAGGTCAGGAGACCTGCTCCCACTGCAGCAGTTTCGCTGCCGGAGATCGTGGGGGAGGTCAGGAGACCTGCTCCCACTGCAGCAGTTTCGCTGCGGAGATCGTGGGGGTCCGGAGACCTGCTCCCACTGCAGCAGTTTCGCTGCGGAGATCGTGGGGAGGTCAGGAGACCTGCGCCCACTGCAGCACTTCGCTGCGGAGTACTGTGGCCGGAGCCCCGCAAGGTGAGCTGCCGGCTTTGAAGAAGGGGAGGAGGTCCGGAGACCACCAACCCCAGCAGCAGTTTCGCTGCGGAGAAGGGGAGGTCAGGAGACCACCCAAGCAGCCTTTCCGCTGCCAGGACTGCCCGGCTGAGGGAGTCAGTCTGGGAGCTGTCTGCACGTCTGCTGACAGCATGGCCAGTAGCAGCCTGGCTACTGGCAACATTGCCAGCCCTGGGCCCACTGAAGCCTCCCTTCCCAGCCCGAGACTTTGTCCTGGACTGCTGGGTTTTAAGGGGAGGTGGCCGTTGAGGCCATGTGTGCTGCGCACAAGGGGGGTATATGTGGCAATGTGCCCCGCCCTGTGTGCATGTGTGTGTTATATGTTGCATGTTGCATGTGTTAATGTTGGTGTATAGCGATTGGTACACGGGATATAAGCGGGTCTGTGTTTCACGTGTGTTTAAAATGTATAATTGTAGTTAGCACGAGGTTGCACTTAATTAATTCACGTGCTGGGATTCAAGTAAATAATTAATTAGTAATTGAATCCCAGCACAACAGTATATATAGATGCACGATTCACTCACTCGGGGTTGGGTGTTCGTGAGTGGAGAACGGGTGAGAGAGAGAGGATAAATATAAGAAAAGAAACGTTTGTGTTTTACTCACCGTGTTTGTTTGTCTCCGTGCACCGTTTGTTAAGTGTGAGTTCGTTTTGTTTGTCTATTTATTTTGGCGCAAGTGCCGTGTCCTGTGTTTTTGTGTTTAAACCTTTTATTTTCTGTCCTGTTAATTATTAAATGCTGAGCGCGATCACGCGCTCAGCTTCACCAAAACCCCAAGTCTCTGTCTGCTCTGTGTTGCTCCCAGTCTCTGGTCTGACGTCATCATCCACTCCGGCCGTCTTTGTGACATACTGTCACAATGCTCCCTCAGTCTGGAAGAAAGAAGGTTATTTCACCAAGAATGAGATTGACTGCCAAAGATATTCAAAGTGAATTGGCTGCAAGTGTTACTGGGGTTTCCATTTCAACCATAGGTCAAGAATTGCATGGTAAAGGTCTCAATAGTCGCAGGCCGAGAAAAAAAGCCACTCTTAGGAAAACGTCACAAGGACAATTGCTTAAAATCAGCAAAACAGCATTTGAATGATGGATATGAGTTCTGGTCAAAGGTTTTGTGGAGTGATGAAGCAAAAACCGAGCTATTTGGTCACACTGATAGTCATTGGAGAAAGTCTGGTGAGTCATACAAAGAAAAGAACACCATACCTACTGTCAATCATGGAGGTGGTAATATCCTTCTATGGGGCTGTTTTTCCTCTACATGGTAAAATGGATTCCATAGCATACCAAAAGATATTGGCCAATCATCTGAAACCCATCCGCTACAAAACTTGGTTTACAGCGCAACTGGACATTCCAACACAACAATGATCAAAAGCACACATCAAAATCTTCTTCAGAATGGTTAAAGAACAATAAAATCAAGGTTCTGGAATGGCCTAGTCAAAGTCCCGATCTAAATCTGAAAATCTTTGGTATGAGTTGAAGAAGGCTGTGCACAAGTGAAGTCCTTGGAATTTGAATGAACTGGAACAATTTTGCATTGAAGAATGGTCAAAAATCATTAAAGAATCATGCCTCATCTAGCTATTAATTTCATTTTCCTTGTCAGGATATGAATACTTTTCAATTAGCATTTTTGGAGTTTTGCAAAAAAAATTTGCTGAAATAAATAATTGTAGACATCTATTTCTTGTAACTTTTTTTTCCTCATCCACAAAACCAAAACTTTTGCTACGAAATATTTTTCCTATAATTTTTTTTTTTTTTTGAGAAATTTCTAGAAATTATAAATCTCCATGTAACGTTATGTAAACTTTTGACTACAACTGGATATTGTAACTACTGCCATTGTACTGACTAAAAATGATTATTTTCTGTAATAAAACCCATGATTGCGAGTGATACACAGTTATTCAAAAATACAGGCATAACAAATTACATAAACGTTGTGCAAAACAAAAGCAATCATAGTTTAAAGCAAGTCTAACAATGATATCTTTGGGGGTATGAAAATCTACAGCTAAGTATATGCAATATTCAGACATAGCAGATTAAAATGAGAAGACAACTAGATGTACAAGCATTTCTCAGAGAGGTGGAGGAGGCAACGGTGAGCTGTGCATTTTCCCTTTGGGTTAGGATGGAGCCACCAGCACCCTCGACTCCAAAGAGTTGATCAGGGTTGGATACATCTTCAGCATAGAAATCTGTGCTGTCTTCAAAACAGATGGCAAGTATTCCTCTGTAAAAACAATTAGAGATTATTTTGCTTCCTGACTTAAACGCTGAAGAATATGAACTGATTGAAAAGCAGCTTCAATGTTTTTTTTTTTTCTTAAATCTCCCTTTACTACTTTATGGTGTTTGATATCATTCAGACTGGTTCTGTTGCTCCTATTATTATTATTCACTAAATCTTTACCTATCTTGGAACTGCTTTGATCTTGTCTGGAGAATCCTAAGTGCTGAGCACTGAACAGCCTTCCTCATTCCATTCAATGTGACTTTTCAACTTGTACCACTCAGTACTGCAGACAAGAGACTATGCTATGGGTAAGACTGGTATTAACAAGAACATGTCAATTTAAAACATAAGAACAGAAGAAAAGTTTGGGAAGGAGAACTACTGGGGTAACTAAAAAACACCTAATGTAGTCTTTTTAAAATGTTCCCAGTGTTTTAGATCCTACTACTTCACCTGGTAGTTATTCCATGCATTTATAACTCTGTAAAAAAGTACTTCCAGGCTTTTGTTCTAACCTTACTTTTACTCTGCTTCCATTTATGCCTTCATGTTCTTCTCTCTGCTACATTTGAAGTAGTATCCTGGGTTAACTTTATCTATACCATTTATGCTTTTAAATACTTCAATCAAGTCCCCTCTTTCACTTATTTTTTCTAGGTTGAAGAGAATTATTTTAGGCTGTCCTCATAGTTCATGTCATTAAGTCCTGGGATCAGCCTAGTTGCCATTCTCTGTACCATCTTGAGTGCAATGCAGTCTTTTTGGTAGTGGGGTGCACACAGTATTCTAGGTGGGGTCTAACTAGGATATTGTATAATCTTAGCATAACCTCTCTAGACTTGTATTCCACGCTTTATGATAACCTAACATGCTATTTGCCTTTTTAATTACCTCACCACAATGGCAAGATACTTATAATGATGATGCCACTATAACCCTGAGATCTTTTTCAAAGTCCTCATCCCTTATTTCCATCTCGTTCATGATATGCTTATAATGTGGATTATTATGCCCAATATGCAACACTTTACGTTTCTTAACATTAAAGTTAATTTGCCACAAGTTTGTCCAGTTATAGAGAAGGTCCAAATCCCTTTGAATCAGCTATTGATTATAGGAACCTTATAGATAACTATTACTGAGCTCAAACCTCTGTGCCTGTGATTACAGTCCCATTTAATATGTATGAGTATGTTTTTACAAAGCATCATTCTGTTTTCTCTTCCAAAAAGATTTCAACAAGCTTTCAAACAGTTACAAAATCAATGTAAGTTTAAGATTTGCCAGTGGAGTAACAGGAGATGGAAAATCAATTGTGTATCAATAGGATTCAGTGACAATTTGTGGTATTGTAGCGACAGATCACTGGAATTAATAAATTGAAAATTTAAGTAAGGGATTAACAACTCAAAGTGTTGAATCAGTAAAAATGATTCACTGTTTCCAGTGTCGTTAGGGACAAGAAACTGGATTATTTTTTTTACGATTCAACACTTTGAGTTGATTGTGCCACTTATAACATTTATTCCTAATTGATAATTGTTCGATAATGAGATTCGGTTAATTGGTAATTTGGTAATTGGATTTGGTTTTTGCTCTTTTGTTACGATTAGTTCAAGCAGTTAAAATGTTTGTCTCTCACTGTGGGAATGTTGTCATTCCTCAGAGTTTTAGTTTGAAATGTTTTATATGTAGAACATGAAAGTGACGTTAGAACAATAAACATGCAAAAAACAAAGGAATGTGAACCAGGAAAAGAGAGTAAAGCCATCGATGAAGAACCTGAATAAGAGAGTAAAGCCATCGATAAAGAACCTGAATAAGAGAGTAAAGCCATCGATGAAGAACCTGAATATCATTGCCAGTGATCGGTTTTCGAGAAGTACAAAATGTAAGTGGGCTATAAGCTATATGAAATGTAAAATGCAAAGCTGAAATCACAAGCCCTTTCCTAAGTGTTAAGTTTGAAATGTGTAAAACTAAAATTAAGTAATTGTTGAAATGATTGTTGCATAATGAAATGGTATTCACTTTTTTGTTGAACTGTTCTGACTGTGGTTTTAATTTGAAATAAACCTCAGGTGCTTGGAAAGAACTACAACCCACAAGCAGATCCGAGAGAAGGGCTGCTTTACTATATCAATGTTAATTGAAATAATTAAGGTACTTCATTTGAAAGAGTAAGTAGCAGGGTTCCGAAAAAATATAGTCTGCAGGTGTTGCTACAACTGTTTAAATAACGTATCTATTTCTTTTCATTCTTAATATGCTATTTACACTTATAACTTTAAAGTCTAGTGCACTGATAGTGTAAGGATCATTGCTCATATTGTCAAACAGGTAACACAGCAGTAACAATCCATGATGTTCTACGGAACAGAAAAGCCAGAGCACTTGTTATGTTTTATTTATTTTTTTAAAAATATTGCTCTTCCTGCAGTGATTTAGAGGACAGATATCAAACACTAGTGCACTAGCGTGGACATTTTTAAAAGAGCTTTGCAACAAAGTTTAAAGTTATAAGTGTAAAAAGTTGTTGATGTTAACAATGAAAAGAGAAATTACGATTACATTATCTGAACAGTTGCAGCAACACGTGGCCATGTATAACGCTACATTTTTTGGAACCCCACTGCTTACTCTTTAATAAGTGTATTCAGAGCACAATTTGATTTGACTATGGGAGTATATTTTTTCTGGATAAATTCCCCTTAGTAAGCAGTCAGATCTGGAGTGCACAGAAAGCTGCTCCACTAGTGCCTGAAACTGACTGAGCTGGCCTGATGGAGCTGTCCAGGGTGTTGAAGCCTGAGGTCTATCTTTCTACAACTATAACTACTATGGTAGTTATATTATCAGTGTTACCTATTGGATGAATATAGGATTTCTAAGTTGTTTTCACCTGCGTCCATCACCCAGCTGTTTCTGCTGCCTCTGATTTAAGGATTGCTACGGATTCATCTTCCCTCCTGGTGCGAGCAGCAGCGCGTGCGGCAATCATGTAAGAACATCGGGAAAGCACGCTGGCTGTTCTGGGGTGTTTCTGTGTTGTGTTATTTTATTAGTTAGTTGTGTATTTTAAATGTTTATAGTTCTTAATTCTTAGTCTGCTATGTCTTTTCATCTGTAATTTCTCTCTGTATCCTTATTTTTCTTTCTCTATTTTATTTTTCCTTCTTATCTCAGAGAACTCTTAACAGGCCATCTCTGGTTGAGTATTTGCCACAAAAATTATACTGATGGGTGACATCAGGTAAGATTTCCAGAACTGATTGGTAATACTTTCCATTAAGTGGCTCTAATTACTGTGTATTCACATAGAAGTTACTTAGTAAATATATGTGTAGTTACACATAAATATTATTTTGCATAATTACAATGTACTTAACATGTAAATCTTTTTGCACGATATATGTAAGTACACAATTGTATCAGAAAAGGGTTAGGGTTACCTTTAGAGTAAGGGATAGGGTTAGAGATATGGCTAGGGGGGTTAGGATTAGAGTTAGCTTTAGAGTTAGAGATAGGGATTGGGTTAGTTTTAGAGTTAGGGTTAGGGTTAGAGATATGGTATCACATGCAAAAAATGTACATCTTAAGTGCATTGTAACTATGCATAATAACATTCTTAATAAATTATTATGTTATTATGTTGAAAGATTTGCTGTTAAAGCAAAAGTGATATTTGAAGAGATGAGACTGTGATATCTATTTTGGGATATCATAGTCTATCATTAATCTAATAAACAGTATCCGCTCTTCCGAACTATCATGGGATCATTTTGTAATGACTCACCTCTAAGATGAAGACTGGTTCCCTGTCTCCTTTTCATCAGTCATGCAGAGCGTCTTTGATTCAGCCATCGTTCTAGCCATTTCCACATCCCGACCCTGTCTGCCGTCCTTCACCGATATTAGGGAGATCTTCCGGAGTGAAGTAACCGCCAGGGATCCACTACGGGTTGAGCGAGTGCTCCTGGAAAACCGGCGGATTCCCGACCCTTCGGAATAAGTCCCCTCGAACATCTTGGCCATGAAATTCAAGCCGGCGCTGCGGATATGGGAACTCCCAGCGAAGACGTAGAGAATGGGGTTGATGCTGCTGCTAAAGAACGCGAAGGCTGTCACGTTGGGCCTGGCGGTTTTTGCAGCATCCAGGAGGGCCTTCTTGAGTGATTCTTCCCCAGCTAAATCACCAGAAATCTGGATCATGTTCACAATGTGGTAGGGCATCCAGAAGACTACAAAGACAGCCACGATCAGAAGAATTATCCGGCTACCTTTTCCTTTGATTTGAAACATGGCACTTCTTAGCCGAAAGCCTACATATGTGTAGCAGAATGTGATTATGGCAAATGGGATCAGGAATCCAAAGATGGTCTCCATCAGGTACTGGAAAACCATGTGCTTTGGTTTGACGTGGGACGGTATGCAGTGAAACAATCCTGCATGTTGCACAACTCTGTATTCCAAAAGAAGAAAAATAAAAAATAAAAAACAAGTCTGTTTGTAACATTTGACCCTACATAAAATTAAATAAGTCACACCTTATCTATTACCTCTTATTAGCCCTTGCATCATTGTCTCTAGGGTTTTTTTAGTTAAAGAGTTGATTTTCACCACTTTCTCTCTGTCTATTCCACTTTTCAATAGATAGTAAAATGTTTTTGCATGTCATGTTCATATAAGAAAATGTACGGACAAGAGGAGGCCATTTGGCCTATATACTGTATGATCATAAAGTTTCCAGTAACATAATGATCTTGAACTGTGTCAAGTCGGGTCTATAAGGATCCCAGTAATTCAACATCAGCAACATGACTTGGTAACCCATTGTCTCCTACCACCTGGCTTATGTCTATCTTCACTAACTGTGTCCTCTGGTCTCTGTGCTGCATTTAAAATAGTGACTTGGGCTAACTTTGTCAACTCCTTTTAAGATTTTAAAAAGTCCTAGTCCTTTTCTAAGCTAAATAAGTTCAGGTCCTTTAACCTATCTTTGTTGCTCGTTCATTTAAGCCCTGGGATTACTGGTTAATCTTTGTTGGACTCTTTCCAATGACACACTGTCCATTTGGTAATGAGCTCACCAGAACTGAACACAGTATTCTAAGTATGGTCTCACCAGTGCATCACACAGCCTCATCATAACTTCAATTGATGTTTACACTACACTGTTGACCATATAACCCAAGCATTCTATTTGCCTTTTTGATGCTTCCCTACACTGCCTGGTTGCTGACAGCAATGAGTTGAGCCTGTTCTAGTTCTATTTGTGTCCTATATTTTTGTGGCTGGTGAGTAACGCTTTACATTTGTTGGCATTAAATTGAATTTGCAACATTTCTGCCCAGTTCTGTATACAGTCAAAATATTTTGGGGGATTTTCTGGGTGGCAGAAAGCGTGATGGCCTCACCCAAATCTTTGTGACGTATGCAAATTTTAGAAGCTTGGTGATTATCCTCCTATCACGAGTGTAGATTAGAAATATGTAGAAAGACAGGGGATCTATAAACACTCATTGGTATGGAAGACCATTGGGACCCTATCTAATCTCTTCGACAGGCATGTACGTCCTCTGAATAAAGGTACATTATTTTACACCTCAAGATGTGTCATTTATATCCTTTGTATACCTACCTGCATAAAAACTTCAGGGTGTGAGCATTTCAATTTTCTATCAGTGATATACAAGCAATAGGCATTCATGTGTGAAAAGGTACACTGTTACTATGCATAATGACTTTGTAATTATGTGCAAGTACACATGTATTTACTAAGTAACTACCATGTAAATACACAGTAATTAGAGACACTTAATGGTACCAAAAAATACCAAAAATATAAACATCATCTCGACAGTCAATAACAGGCAGCAGTACTTGTAGAACAAGAATTTTCTTTTTTTGAGCTCCAAAGCAATATGATTTATGTACAGTAAATGCAGTCTCGTACAGCAGTGTGCAAATGTATTGAAATGTACCTGAAATGTGTTATTTATATTGATTATATAACTCTGGGTGTGAGAATTTCAATTTTCAGTGAGTTACCAGTAATATAGAAACAATAGGTCCTCATATGTGAAAAAGTTAGACCACTTTGTGCTTTAATTAGGCATCTTAAACAACTTCTAAAGTCTCATGCATTTTATCATTTGTGGCTATGTGTTTCTTTTTGCTTAATATTTTAAATGAATTGCATGTGTGGCCTATTAAAGTCATCAATTAAATTAGACAATTGCTAATTTGCCTCGGAGAAAGGATCCTTGAGGAGGTCCAGAAGCATTTAAACTAGAAAGGAAAGGGGGAAAAAACAAAAAAACAGAAGGGAGACCACATCAAAACAAGGGCAACAACTCAGGTAAGACAGCTATTAAATGTATTTATCTTAATGCTAGAAGTCTCAGAAACAAAATGTTAGAACTTGAAGCTACTGCACTAACAAGTAACTACGATGTGATAGGTGTAACAGAAACTTGGTTGTCTGAGAGTGATGGAGACGAATATAATATTAATGGGTAAACAATGTATAGGAAAGACAGGCAGGACAGAAGAGGTGGAGGGGTAGCGCTATACATAAGAAATAGTCTTGAAGCCCAGGTGTTAAATCTGGACAAAGAAAACAACAGCGAATCAATATGGGTCAGAATAATGGACACAAATTCAAAGGGCATAATAATAGGAGCATGCTATAGACCGCCAAATTCAGACGCCGAGCAAAATAATCTGTTATACAATGATATTAGAAATGCATGTAGAAAAGGAGAAGCCATACTAATGGGGGATTTCAACTTCCCAATATAAAATGGGGAAAACCCAGTGGGGAGCACGATGGACGAAATTGAAATGGTGGAATTTGTCAAAGCGCCGACTAGAGGGGAGGCATGCCTTGAATTAGTCTTTTCAAATAATGAAGACAGAATAACTAAAACAGAGGTCAGAGAGCCATTGGCAAACTCAGACCACAACATGGTCTCATTTGAAGTGTTTTTAAAACCCCAAAAGTAATGACTAAAGCTAAGATTTACAATTTTAGAAAAGCAAACTATGAAGGTATGAAACAGAGACTAACAGAAGTAGATTGGAGTAAAATAGAGAAAACATTCACAGAAAAAGGATGGCTGTTTTTTAAAAATGTAGTACCAGAGGCGCAAAACAATTACATCCCAAAAGTAGACAAATCTAAATCTAAAACAAAATGGCCAAAATGGTTTAATAATCAATTACAAAATATATTCAGCGAAAAAAGAAACTTTACAGAGCGTTTAAAAGGGACCAAAAACAAAGTATACAGAAAGAGTACTTGGAACTGCAAACATAAGTCAAAAAGGAAGTTAGAAAGGCCAAGAGAGAGATAGAAATCAATATTGCTAAGGGGGCTAAAATCAATTCCAAAATGTTTTCCCAATATTATAACAGCAACAGAACATGCAAAGATGAGGTTAAATGTCTAAGAGACACAAATGGCAAAATCATAGATGAAGAAAAAAAATAGCAAATATATTAAATGATTACTTTTCACAGGTTTTTACAAAGGAGGGCACGGACAACATGCCCCACATGTCAACCTGTTCCTATCCAGTTTTAAATAACTTTAGCATAACAGAGGCAGAAGTGTTAAAGGGACTAGGAGCTCTTAAAATAAACAAATCCAAATCCCAATAGTACTCGAAAAATGAAAGAAGTTATTTACAAGCCGCTAACCAAGATCATGCAACAGTCTCTTGACACGGGTTGTACCGACAGACTGGAAAATAGCAAACGTAATACCGATCCACAAAAAGGGAGACAAAACCGAACCAGGTAACTACAGACCAATAAGACTGACTTCTATTATATGTAAACTTATGGAAACAATAATAAGATCCAAAATGGAAAATTACCTTCATGGTAACAATATCCTGGGAGACAGTCAGCATGGTTTTAGGAAAGGGAGATCGTGTCTAACTAACCTGCTTGAGTTTTTTGAGGACACAACATTGAAAATGGATAATTGCAAAGCATACAACATGGTTTATTTAGATTTCCAGAAAGCTTTTGACAAAGTCCTGCATAAAAGATTAATTCTCAAACTGAACGCAGCAGGGATTCAAGGAAATGCATTCACATGGATTCGGGAGTGGTTAACATGTAGAAAACAGAAAGTACTGATTAGAGGAGAAACCTCAAAATGGAGCGACGTAACCAGTGGTGTACCACAGGGATCAGTATTAGGTCCTCTTTTATTCCTAATCTACATTAATGATTTAGATTCTGGTATAGTAAGCAAACTTGTTAAATTTGCAGACACCACAAAAATAGGAGGAGTGACAAACACTGTTGCAGGAGCAAAGGTCATTCAAAATGATCTACACAGCATTCAGAAATGGGCAGACACATGGCAAATTACATTTTATAGAGAAAAGTGTAAGGTACTGCACGCAGGCAATAAAAATGTGCATTATAAATATCACATGGGAGATAATGAAATTGAAGAACATAACATAAGAACGTTTACAAATGAGAGGAGGCCATTCAGCCCATCTTGCTTGTTTGGTTGTTAGTAGCTTATTGATCCCAGAATCTCATCAAGCAGCTTCTTGAAGGATCCCAGGGTGTCAGCTTCAACAACATTACTGGGGAGTTGGTTCCAGACCCTCACAATTCTCTGTGTAAAAAAGTGCCTCCTATTTTCTGTTCTGAATGCACCTTTATCTAATCTCCATTTGTGACCCCTGGTCCTTGTTTCTTTTTTCAGGTCAAAAAAGTCCCCTGGGTCGACATTGTCTATACCTTTTAGGATTTTGAATGTTTGAATCAGATCGCCACGTAGTCGTCTTTGTTCAAGAATGAATAGATTCAATTCTTTTAGCCTGTCTACATACGACATGCCTTTTAAACCTGGGATAATTCTGGCTGCTCTTCTTTGCACTCTTTCTGGAGCAGCAATATCCTTTTTGTAACGAGGTGACCAGAACTGAACACAATATTCTAGGTGAGGTCTTACTAATGCATTGTAAAGTTTTAACATTACTTCCCTTGATTTAAATTCACTTCTCACAATATATCCGAGCATCTTGTTGGCCTTTTTTATAGCTTCCCCACATTGTCTGGATGAAGACATTTCTGAGTCAACATAAACTCCTTGGTCTTTTTCATAGTTCCCTTCTTCAATTTCAGTATCTCCCATATGATATTTATAATGCACATTTTTATTGCCTGCATGCAATACTTTACACTTTTCTCTATTTAATGTAATTTGCCATGTGTCTGCCCAGTTCTGAATGCTGTGTAGATCATTTTGAATGACCTTTGCTGCTGCAACAGTGTTTGCCACGCCTCCTATTTTTGTGCTGTCTGCAAATGGAGATTAGATAAAGGGGCATTCAGAACAGAAAATAGGAGGCTCTTTATTACACATAGAATTGTGAGGGTCTGGAACCAGCTCCCAAGTAATGTTGTTGAAGCTGACACCCTGGGATCCTTCAAGAAGCTGATTGATGAGATTCTGGGATCAATAAGCTACTAACAACCTGTGGCAGGATGGCTTGCAGTGGTGAGGTGTGGTGACGTCACAGACCAGGAAGTAACAGAAGCAAAACAGTGGATGGGCGGGTGAAGCTGAATGCTACTGCACTCAGCGTATTTATTAACTCATAAAACAAAACAAAAGATTTAAACAAACAACAAAACACAAAACAAAAAGGTGCAATGCCCAAACAAATAAACAGAAACAAGTATATTTTTAAATATAGCAATTGTTTTTTTTATTCTCGTCGCTCTCAGTACTCTCCTCTGTACACTCAGCCCCGCAGCACTGACAGCTGCAGGTTCTTATACTCTGGCCGGGGGGTTAACTAGCTGTTAATTATCTTATTACCCCTCGGCCACAGTCTGCACATGTTTGGTAAGGATGCATGACTGTCAGCTAGTTAAATTATCAGTAGCTGATCAGCCACGCATCCTCACAGGGTTTTTAAATATACAAACAATAAGAAATACGCGGCGCTGTTATCCGCGCCGCAAACAATAATATAAATAATAATAAATAGGGGCGGGACACTCCGCCACAAAACCAAACAAGCAAGATGGGCTGAATGGCCTCCTCTTGTTTGTAAACTTTCTTATGTTCTTATGTTCTTATGTTCTTAGTTTGACAATTTTCAGTAAGTGGTTTGATTTCATATGCACAACAAATCAAAACTACAGAAGTAATGGGGTGTTCTAATAAATGTTCTCACTGCTGTATGTAGACCCTATATCTTCTCTAGAGACTCAAAAAGAAAGTACAAATATATTAAGATTATCTACACTTTTTGAAAGCCTATTTCTCTTATTAATGCAGATAATAAAATGCTTTCTTCTTAAGACAGAAGGGTTGCTGTCTCATCACTTCTAAAAGCATGCAATCCCTATCTAAGACCAGAAACCTGCCCTCCCCTGACTATATGACTCCCCCTGAACACCACACAGCTGTACCTTTTGACACTTAGGGACCCCTGCACTCCCCTGACTGTATGACTCACCCTGCACACCACATGCTGTGCCTTTACTAGGGGAGACCTCAGGGACTCCTGTGCTCCACTGACTCCATGACTCTCCACTATTAGACTTTATATTCCTCGTTTTAATACAGATATGAAAACTCTGTCCTTTTTTAAAAACCGTAGTAGAAGACTATTGGAACCCTATCTCTCCGCTTCTAAAAGCATGTGCCCCAGTCTCCACTCTTATAAATGCACCCGATATCTCCTCTTATAAACGCTCACCTGCGGTAAAAGGGCATGGGAATCGCGAAGAGGAAAGCCAGGCTCCAGATGACCAGCAGAATCTTGAGCAGGGCCCTCTTGGTACGCAGCTGCTGGGACAGGAAGGGGCGGGACACAGCCAGGAAGCGATCAAGGCTCATGGCGGTGATGAGGAAGATGGAGGCGTACATGTTGACACTGCAGAGGTAATGAACCAGCTTGCAGAAGGCTGACCCGAACTCCCATCCCTGGCCCCCCATGATGTAACGCATGAAGAATGGAGCACTGAGCAGAACCAGGGCGTCTGCCACGGCCAGATTCAAGACCAGCAGGCAGGTGACGGAGCGTTGGCCCACGCGACACAACACTGTCCACACCACAAACAAATTCCCGGGGAAACCCAGAACAAATGCTAAGGTCAGGATGACAGTGCCCAGAATTTGAGAGAAGCCAGGGGAGGAGGAGGGAAGAGGTCGAGGGGGGACAGAGGGGGAGAGAGAAGAGGAAAAATTCATTGTTTGATGCTGGTCTGGAATACGGTTTGGAATCAGGATCCTGTGAAAGGAAGGGGAAAAACAAATAAACATTTTCTTCAGTTTTAAAGAGGCAGAGATATCACATTTTCTTGAAAGAACAAAATGAAAGAAGGCAAAAACATCAACAATGCTCATTCAGTTCCAAGAAGCTTATTCATCCCATAACTTGGTCTAGTCAGTTTTTAAAGGATCCCAATGATTCAGCATCAACAACACAGACTACCCAAGTGACACGCATTTCACAAATTGACATTAAAATCCACAGACCCGTGACAGTCATGGTATAACCCCCCAAATAAAATGGAAATGACTATATGGGTGATGTAAGAAAATGAAGTTTGTCATTATCAACATATGATTGTATTACTATTTATTTATTTCTTAGCAGACGCCCTTATCCAGGGCAACTTACAATTGTTACAAGATATCACATTATTTTTACATACAATTACATTATTTTTTCACATTATTTTTACATACAATTACACATTTATACAAAGTACCTTGCTCAAGGGTACAGCAGCAGTGTCTTCCACCTGGGATTGAACCCACAACCCTCCGGTCAAGAGTCCTAACCACTACTCCACACTGCTGCCCACTCCCAGTCAAGGCTCCCAGTCAAGGCTGGTCTGGGCCCTTGAAATAGTGAACCCAGACTCAGAAGCCACAGTTTAGCAATTTTATGTGCACTTTTATTATTTACAACATAACAAAATACAACACAGGTTTAAACAAACAAATCAAAACACACCCATGCTGCGGCTATCACAGTCTCTTTCTCTCACTGTTCTTCCCATTGTTCAGGCTGGGCAAGTGCCTTCACTGAACCATCTCCACAAGATGAGCACAAGATGGCTGTTAGTCACAAAAACACACATTTAATTTGTGCAGGGTCTCTGCCCTGCTACAACTGTATTCATTGACGGCTTCATAATTCAAGTTGGAATTTATATTATTTAAATTAACCAATTTTGTTGTTTTACTTTTTCTTTTATTGATTCAAAATGTAGTTTTATAGTCTGGACCAGCATTCCAGTCGATAAAACTTGGGCAACATGACTGGGTATTCCATACACTCACCACTCTGTGTGAATAAATGTCTCCTGGCGTCTGTCTTAAGTCTGTATCCTCTTAATTCCCAACAGCACCTGATTCCTGCACTACATTTAAAGTGTAGGTTAGGGTTAACTTTGTCAGCTCCATTTAAGATTTTAAAGACTTCAATTTAGGCCGCCCCCTAAAGGCTGCCACACACCGGACACGATGCAATTTCCTGGGTGACGACACGTTCACTGCAAAATTACTTTATACACCAGAGGTGACAGTGATGAAATCTAAAATGTAATTAGGCTATTTTTAATAAGCTATATTTTATGTATAGTCATTGTCATGTTTCCTTTGTATAAAATCCTTGTATAAAAAGTGTGTAGATTATAATTGTTTGTTTAGTGGAACATGATTTGTGTCTATATATTTTTTTATATTTAAGAAACAAAGATAGAAAAAGAGAAGTAATAATCAAGCTTCCTTTCATGCACTGACATTAGAGACATTGAATATACTACTTCTATACAAGAATCATCATTGGTACAAGGCTGCAATATTACAGTTATTTTTTGATTTATAAAACACAATTTTCAAAAGATTGTGAAAAAGTTCAAAACTCTTAACACAAAAACCCAAACTATTCACTCCAGCAGCAAAAAGCCTCTAACACGTACAAAACCCAAGTTTGGGGGTCAGATTTGATAAGTACATCTTGAGAAGGCATATACTGCACCAAAACCCCAAATAATTAGAAATTTGGAGTTTAATCATCCAAGCAAAATAACAAATTAATTTTTGTCAAATATTGTTACCTAACACTAACTAAAAGTAAAATAAAATCAGGATACATAAATCTTTTTCAAATTACAAATGGCTAAAGGGCTCTAAATTATAGTGAACAAAAGAATATAAATAAATTCTAGTAAATATACAAAATAAGGTATAATACAATACGATGCAAATGCATAGATCAGTCATCCCTGAGCATCAAGCCTCTCTTGTGCTTGTGGCCACAGATTTTCATTGACATCGCATCTAATGTCTTCATTTGCAGCATGTAAAAAACCTTCTTGAATGATGCATCCATACCTGGCATTGCTCTGCTGCAATTTCGTCACAAGCTTCATCCACTGCCTGGAGAAGGGTGACTTGCTCATATGGGTGGCGATCATACACCTCCCACCTCCAGGCTTAAAATAACTCCTTGATAGGGTTAAGGAATGGGGACTAGGGTGGCAGGAACATCATTATGAATTGAGGATGTGCTGCAAACAACTCTCACGCTACCACTGCATGATGCAAATTTACAAATGTCCCACACCATGAGAAATGTGATTACTGCATTTAGTTGTATGAGGCGATTGTGCAGCACATCCAGGAAATTCAGCAGATGTACTGAATTGTATGCCCCTAGTAATGGGCTTCGTGCCACAACACCATTCTCAGAAATGGTGGCACACATAGTGATATTCCCACCACGCTGCCCTGGCACATCGACTGTGGCACACTGGCCGATGAGGTTCTGACCACGGCGTCAACGTTTAGCTAGATTGAAGCCAGCTTTATCTATATAAAGGAATTCATGTCGGTTGACACTGGAATCAAACTCCATCCTCCTTTTTGTGATTACACTTCACTTTCACAATTCACAGAACTATGGTCACCACCCTCCTACTGTACTGTAGAACACGGCTCACATACCTACAGTAGTATAATGCAACTTACTGTTCATACCATTACTGTAGTACTTCTAAAATAACTGTACACTTACTTGAAATATTGACGTCACAATGCCTTCATCTGCTTCATTGTGATTTGGTGCCTTTTCAAAATACGTCCGATTGTGACAGTGCTTATCGAATCAATCCCTCGAAACATGTCAGCAACAATGTTGCTTTGGATTTCCCTGAGGTGAATGTCATTCTTGGCTTGGACCATTTCTATTGTGGTCATTTCCTGCTCAGCAGTGAGGACACAGCAACACCCATCACTACGTTCTTTCCTTTCAATTCAGAAAACATAGAGTACAGTAATGCATATGTAAAAGATTTCCCAGCAACACTACTGTAAACATACTCTCTTCAGCAATTACTGTAATACTGCACGTATGTGCATGCAGTGTAATCCAATACGGTATACACTTGACTTATTGGTTCTCAGTACGCAGTGTTCGGATTATTGAGGCTACAGTTGACCTCTTCAGATTGGGTTGGATGACCAGTCCAGCTGCTCTCAATGACAAGCCTCTGTTCACTACATGGTCAATTATGGTTGCTCTGATTTCACTGGCGACAACGGCAGGTCTTGGTTGTTGTTGACCATAATGTCGACCACGACCACGACCAGCAACTTCTGCAGCCTGCTCCATGTTGTCACAAACTGCTACTGTTTCCTCACAGCCTTTTATGTAGTGATGTAGTAATTATCAATTAAGTTTCTCTGCATTCTCATATGGGCAAGGCCATTTGCAATAATGAGCACTAATCGTTAGTAAATTAAAATATAATTAAGTATTTTGCAAGAATAGATATGAGCATTTGAAATATGTCTTCAAGAGAGGTAATAGCACAAAGAATTGAGTGGGTGATTAAGAATTTAGCATTTTGTATGTAAACATGTGAAAATGTGTTTCGAGTTTTGAATTTTGTAACTCAGCTCTGTTTTTTGTGTTAAGAGTTTTGAACGTTTTGATAATCTTTTGAATAAAGTGTTTTAGCAATCGGACAAAACTAAATAAATAAACATACTGTATATTGTAACTTACCATACCAGGCATCTTCATCTATAGCAGATGATTATCTTTATGTACACTATTTCAGCATATATCTAAATCAGTATCTGTAAATCACACACCCCAATAATTAATACATCAACAACTATAAAATATGCAATGGTAGAATATGTTAAAAATACTGGAAGTAATGTTTGAACTGGAAGTATTTATCAGTGTCTTCAAAATGAGGACATTGCGTCAGAATTATAAATATTGCCCAATGAGAAAAAATTTAACCAATGTCTCCCTCAAAGGGGAGCTGTACTCAAAATAACTATGTGCCAATTTTGTTAAAAAGTCAAGCGTTTGGCCAGTATTTCAATTTTTTTGTCAGCTTTATGGGTCAGCTGGAAATGCAGACCACTGCCATATTGGAACCTTTCTGGCGCCGCTGTTCCATCATATCGATGACAGCCTCCCTGTGGCAATGTGCCCCGCCCCTGTGTGCATTTCTGTCTTGTATGTTGCGTGTGGTGTGTTAATGTTGGTGTATAGATGTGGCTGCACGGGATATAAATGGGTGTCTGCAGCACGAGTATTTAAAATGTAGAATTGTATTTAGGCAAGGGATTGCACTTCACGTGCATTTAAAGTATTTAATATGCGAGCACGAGGTTGCACATAATTAATTCACGTGCTGGGATTCAAGTGAATAATTAATTAGTAATTGAATCCCAGCACAACAGTGAGTGAGTGAGTGGAGAACGGGTGTGGAGAGGAGCGAAAGTAAAACTAAGTAAAGAAAAGTAAATGTAAGTTTAAACTCACCGTTTTGTTTGTCTATTTATTTTGGCTTAAAGTGCCGGGTCCTGTGTTTTGTTTTGTTCAAACCTTTTATTTTACAATAAAACGGCGCAAGCAAGCGCATATACCATTTCATCCACCGTCTGTCTGTGTACTCCTTTCTGGTCTGACGTAACCACTAGAGCCTGCTTGTCACACGTTGTGTCAGAGTGGGATAACAGCGCCTCCGAGACTCAGGCCAGAAGGAGTACTATTTGTTTTGGGGGGAAAAAAATGGGAAACAGCAGAAGGCAGCAGCCACAACACCAGCCGGAAGAACAGCAGCCCGGGTGTTACTGCTGTGCTGAGCCGGGGCATTCCAGCACCAACTGCCCCTGGTACCCCCTCGGACAGCTACCCCAACTATGCCCCATCTGCGGAGGTGAGCACTATGTGTCCTGCTGCCCTGTCCATCAGGAGAGGGAGGGGCAGGGGTCTCCACCACCAGCAGGGGGAGGTAGACTACTGCTCCCACCGCCCCAGCAGCAACAGCAATAGCAGCCAGAGGAGCCAGAGAACCTGTTCCCCTGGTGCACCTGGTGCAGAAAGGTGGATCACCGCTGGAGGGACTGCTCAAAGGTGCCACCGAGCTGGTGCGGGCGATGTGAGGAAGGGGGACACGACTGGTTGGGATGTCCCTATGCCAGCGTGCCAGCGCCCAGGCAGGGGAAGCCTGTGCATCCAGCGCCTGGACGGGGGACATGGCGTCCAGCGCCCGAGAGACAGCTGTTCCCATCTCCACCAGCAGTGGGAAAATGCCTGCTGACCCCATCTCCACCAGCAGAGGGAAAATGCCTGCTGTCCCCATCTCCACAGGCAGAGGGAAAATGCCTGTTGTCTCCACTTCCACCAGCAGAGGGTGAATGCCTGCTGGTATCACTTCCCCCACCGTCACCCTCACGAGGAGAGGAGCCGGAGCTGCCTCTGCCTCCACCATCACAACCAGCAGAGGGAGCTTGCCTGCTGTCCCCATCACAACCAGCAGAGGAAGAATGCCTGCTGGTTTCCCCATTACAACCAGCAGAGGAAGAATGCCTGCTGGTTTCCCCATCACAACCAGCAGAGGAAGAATGCCTGCTGGTTTCCCCTTCCGAGACGGAGGGAGAACCGCACCTGTCCCCTGCATGTGAGGTAGAGCTGCACCAGTCCACTGCAAGAGAGGGAGAGGCGCACCAGTCCCCTGCAAGAGATGGAGAGTCACACCAGTCCCCTGCAAGAGAGGGAGAGTCGCACCAGTCCCCTGCAAGAGCAGAAGACTACACGCTGCTCCCACCTCCGTCACCAGAAGACTACACGCTGCTCCCACCTCCGTCGCCAGGAGACTACACGATGCAGCAGGAGCTGCCTCTGCCTCTGCCACATCCAGGAGCAGAGCTGCTTCTGCCTCTGCCTCCACCACAAGGAGCAGAGCAGCAGGAGCTGCCTCTTCCTCCACCTCCTCCACCAGGAGCAGAGCAGCAGGAGCTGCCTGTTTCCATCACCCCTCCCACCTCCACCATCAGATTATTATTTAATGTTGTAAGTACTACCCCCAAACAACACTTAAGTGATGTGTCTGTAAAATACAATTGTGGAATTTGCAGGCTACTGCATAATTCACAGTATTCCACAGATTCTCTATATTCTGCAGCTACATAATCATCATAATCTTCATAAACAGACTGCTAAAGTGACCTGGATTATCGGACTTAGTTGTTTGGTTCTAGTTTAGTTAAATTTACAGATGTTTGATCTCCTCAAAAAGTAGGAGTTAATTAAAGATTGGAGTTAAGGCTTTGAGAAAATATGACCCAATAAGAAGTCTCATGCGATGTGATGTGATGTGATGTTTGACAGTTTCTAAATTGCCTGATATGATTATGGTTACTTGATTTACATTTTCATAAGCACATAAGATGCTCCGCTGAACATTCTGCAGATATCTACTTAATTTTGCAGTTTTTTTGTTTTTTGTTGGTTTTTTGCATATTTTCCTACAGATCTGGGCCATCTATAACATATTTTTCAAAACTGCACATTTGAGACCTACTGTATGTAATGGAAGCGCACGACTGGTAAGATTTATGGAATTATTTTGTTAGTTACCATTAGCTTGATATCCAGATCACATTTTATTGATGCACAACAATTGGCACCGCTTTAATTTTGAGAGGATGCCTTGCAGGCAGTCCAATCTGTATGAGCAAGAAGTGCTGATTAAAGTTACTTCCCTTGTGAAAAAAACACTTTAAAAATGTATTTTTAGTTTCCTTTACTGGGTAACAAGTGAGAAAGTAACTAACCAATTTCTGCAGACAATAGAGGAAATATGGTGACCTCATAAACATAGTTATTTTTCAGTTTTAAAAGGAAACTACTCCATCTACATAGTCCCCCTGTTAATATGTGTGTTCTGTCTCATTCTCTATTGCTGTTTCTACTGTACTTGGATCATTATTTACCAGGCTTGCCAACTATCTCAGCAGAAACATGCTTATTTCAGATGTTTGAAAGCTCAAAATTTTCTAAACAAAATGATGACTTGCAAATGAAGACTCTGGATGGGCACATTTACCAAGAATAAAGTCCTTTAAATACCTTGGCTTATGGCATGACTGCAATCTTACTTCCTGACAGCAACCTGTCTAGACATTTTTGTGCATACAGCAGCGTGCAAATGTATTAGAACACCCCATTGTTTTGTAGTTTTAATTTGTTGTGCATGAACTAAACGACTGTAACTGAAAATCTTGGAAAGTTGTAACATTGTAATGATGTGTAAGTACACACATATTTACTAAGTAACTGCTATGCAAATGCACAGTAATTAGAGAGACTTAATATAAAGTGTTACCGTCAGCTAAACTAAACTTCATATAATTCTTAGATTCCCCAAGCATATGTAAATTCATTACATGTTTAGATGTTTTAAGAAACTGTTGCTATTAATATGGGCATTGTCAGAATCATGTTTAGTGTCTCCACTGTATAAAATATAAAACTATGAATATGGAAATTTCAGTTTAAAGTTTAAAGATTATTTATTTATATAGTAGCTTTCACACAAAGTGTCTCAAAGTGCTTTACAATACAATAAAAAAACAACGAAATACAGAATTAAACACAATTTTTACAGCAAAATTGGTAATATTAATAAAAAGTATGCAACAACACGGTTTAAAAACAGAAATACAGTGAACACATTTAAAATAATAATATATTGATACATAAAATCAGGATTCAAAAGCTAATCTAAAAAAATTAGTTTTTAACCTCAACTTAAAAACATGCAGTGACTCTGCTTCTGTGATGTCGCATGGCAATCTATTCCACAGTCTTGGTGTGTTATTACAGCTAAAAGTTCTTTCACCCTTTCTCTTGGTGTTAATCTCTGGAACAAGCAAAAGACCGGAGTCGGCTGACCTTAGAGCACGAACAGGTGCATGTGGGCACAGGAGCTCTTTTAGATATTCAGGAGCCAGACCATGGAGGACCTTGCAAGTCAGCAGCAAGACCTTCAAATCAATTTTAAAACGTACTGGAAGCCAGTGAAGTGCAGCCAACACTGGAGTTATGTCTCTCTTTTCTTTGTTCTACTTAGCACCCTGGCATTTTGAACAAGCTGCAAACGGAATAAGGCATGATTTGGTAGCCCAGATAACAGAGCATTGCAGTAATCCAGTCTAGATGAAACACATGCATGAATTAGCTTCTCAGCATCAGGCAATGATAAAATAAAAGACCTAATCTTGGCAATGTTATGTAAATGATAAAAGGACACTTTACATTTTTTGCGAATATGAGCCTCGAAACATAAATCTGAATCAATTATAAATCCCAGGTTTCTGGCCTTGGAATTTCTATTTGAATTTTATTTACTTAAATTTGTTTTTATAGAAGATACCAACTCCAATTGCTGCTGAGAACCTCACAGCAAGAGTTCAGTCTTACCTGAATTTAACTGCAAAAAATGTTGGGACACCCAGCTTTCCACCTATACCCAGCCGATATATCCCCAGGTTTTACAGCAGAGATGTGTATATATATATATATATATATATATATATATATATATATATATATATATATATATATATATATATATATATATATATAGCCGATTGCTCAGTATGACATCCGTCAAACCCACAGGACACATCATTTACCAAGAAGTGTAAAATCATTCTGAAAAGAGCTCTATATATTTACACAGTGAAAACTTTCCAATATAAAAAACATCACCTACCTTCAACTGCAGAGTCGTGTCTGAGTTACTGCTGAGATAAGGAAGCTTCACTGTACAAAACACAAAAAGTGTCACATAAGCAAAAACCACTGTCACCCTGTGAGATAATCTCACAGGAGGAGCCTCTTCCTTTACAGAAAATCCATTTTAAAAGAAGTACAAATTCCATGACAGGGGTGCAGTGATAACATTTCTGGTGCTTTTGAGACTGAAGAAAATGGATTTTAATACCTTGGTTAGCAAGCCTTTAAAGGAGGGGGCAGTGATAAGAACATAAGAAAGTTTACAAACGAGAGGAGGCCATTCAGCCCATCTTGCTCGTTTGGTTGTTAGTAGCTTATTGATCCCAGAATCTCATCAAGCAGCTTCTTGAAGGATCCCAGGGTGTCAGCTTCAACAACATTACTGGGGAGTTGGTTCCAGACCCTCACCATTTTTTGTGTAAAAAAGTGCCTCCTATTATCTTTTTTTTTATTTTATAATTTTAGTCTTTGCCAATTATTTTTATTATTTTCTCCCAATTTAGAATGGCCAGTTTTTTTTAATCTCAGCTCACTGACTCGGGAGGGCATCCTGCACTCCACGTGGAGCGCCTTTACTGGATGTGCCACTCGGGAACCCCTCCTATTTTCTGTTCTGAATGCCCCTTTATCTAATCTCCATTTGTGACCCCTGGTCCTTGTTTCTTTTTTCAGGTCAAAAAAGTCCCCTGGGTTGACATTGTCAATACCTTTTAGAATTTTGAATGCTTTAATCAGATTTAATCAAGACTGAACAGATTCAATTCTTTGAGCCTGTCTGCATATGACATGCTTTTTAAACCCAGGATAATTCTGGTCGCTCTACTTTGCACTCTTTCTAGAGCAGCAATATCCTTTTTGTAATGAGGTGACCAGAACTGAACACAATATTTTTAGGTGAGGTCTTACTAATGCATTGTCAAGTTTTAACATTACTTCCCTTGATTTAAATTCAACACTTCTCACAATATATCCAAGCATCTTGTTGGCCTTTTTTATAGCTTCCCCACATTGCCTAGATGAAAATATTTCTGAGTCAACATAAACTCCTAGGTTTTTTTCATAGATTCCTTCTTCAATTTCAGTATCTCCCATATGATATTTATAATGCACATTTTTATTGCCATGTGTCTGCCCAGTTCTGAATGCTGTCGAGATCATTTTGAATGACCTTTGCTGCTGCAACAGTGTTTGCCACTATTTTTGTGCTGTCTGCAAATTTAACAAGTTTGCTTACTATACCAGAATCTAAATCATGAATGTAGATTAGGAATAGCAGAGGACCTAATACTGATCCCTGTAGTACACCACTATGCTGGCATTATTTATATGACTGCTTGGTATTTAATATTCAACCTCCAAGTCTATGTTACATGGCAAACCAACAGAGACTATTAAGGAGTCTTTTGTACTTTACCAGAATATTTACATGAGCATAGCATTGATGATGAAAAAACAACCGAGGATATTGATTGATTGATTGATGTTGTCATCTGTTAAGCAAAAATACCACATTGCATGGTATCACACAATATGTGGATTTTATAAGCGATGTAGACATTGAAAACGGCCCCAAGTAGAACAACTTCACTTATAAGCAGCTCTCATTCAATGACACATTTAAAAAAATACTGTGGTTTCAAGTTTCTGTCCTTGGTATAGTTTAAATTTGTGTATTCTCTTGTCAAAATGCAGCTATGCGGTGTGCATGTGCCCCACCATAGCTTGGTGACAGTGGGGTCTATACTCAAACCGTTTTCCATAAATTCGGTGTTAGCATTATTTAACAATAAGTTAACCATACACAGCGTCTATAAAATAAACTGCATGTACTGTGACTTACTGCATTCTTATTTTCTTTTATATTGTGTTCCAATACAAAATAAATGCTTTAGAAATAGTGTCAGTAATACTGAATTTGTGTTATATTTTTTGAGTATAGAGCCGAGTGTGTAAGGAAAATTCCATAATGTTTGCATTGAAAATAGCATTTTATTACCCATTAAGGTTCCTATATGATACTAAGGTTTTTTAAATATTACAGCTCATATTTGGTAGTGATTTTTTTATAGTCTAAAACAACAATTTGATTACTTTTCTACTTTGTTTAAAGTTAAATTCTAGTTCCCTTTCATTTCGAAAACGACCACCAATGACATTATGTAAGGGATATGCTGCCCATTGGGTAGGTATCGCGGAGCTTTCTACATCAGACTTCCTGATAGGCCCCTTCCTGGGATGATGCACTCGGTCCTGTCCACCGAGGGGTTAAAACCGTCATCCTGAGGAAGCCATTTCTCTTTTTCCTTCGCAAGACGGTACGGTAAGACCTCTGTGTCTATCTGAGTGTATTGATAGAAAGAGCTTCTGAGTCATGTTGTATTTCTCTTGCAATTGTGCTGAAAGCCAGCTTCCTGGAATCACCGACTTTTACTGTCTGTCGTGTGTGAGCGATTGATTGTCTATTTCTTTCTTGGGAGAGCACAGTTCCTCCACAGGGCTAGGCCTCGTCTCATTCCTCCAGCCGCCGTCTGGCAGCTGAAGTGGGCCTTGTTGTTTGGCTGCCACTGAGCCTCCTACGGGAGCCCAAGCCGAGCCTGAATCTCAGCCATTGATGGCAGAGGAGGACACTCTATCGTTAGCGGCCTCCTGGGATGACTCCTTCCCCACTGAGATGGAGGAAGAAGGGGAACCAGCACCATTGACCATGACAGATCCTAGCCCAGAGGTTGCCTCCTAGTTTGCTACCGTTGCCCAGCTCTATGCACCGATATCCTCTGGGCAAACATTTGGTCCAGCTGTGGAGGAGATCGTACAGTGCTCCCTCCGGCACAGCGATGCATTTCGGCAGGTGGCCGCTCTGCTCCCTCTGTCGCCCGGCGAAGTCGAGCCATTGGCAAGCCCCTCGGGCGAGGACCAGTACTCACAGCCCCGCCTACAGGTCTCAGCGGCGACGGAAAACCGAGCCCCTCCACAGACCGCCCGGAACGCGGGCCACGGTTCGTCCGCACAACAGCGTTCCAGGAGGCAATTCCAGGGCCGTCGCTCTAGGCAGCCACCTCAGAGAGCTCCACCTCAGCAGAAGGCTTGAGGGCCTGCGACCTCAGACCCCCTTTACTGTACAACAGCTGCAATATTTGAGCGCTTGCACCTCAGATACCTGAGTGCTCGCTACCGTATCGTACCGTACCGCAGTTCCGTTTGGGACCTTCTCCTCCAAGGAGTCTCGCACACTTCATGTCAGACCTTCTTCAGGTCTCGATACTCTGTGCAAGCGAGCCATCTGTTTAATAGACCCCACCTCCTGTGGAGCGGGGTTCTACTTGAGACATTTCATAGTACCCAGGAAGGACGGCGGGTTCTGCCCCATCTTAGACCTAAGATTCTTAAAGGAAAGGAGGTTCCAAATGCGGACTCATCGTAACATTCTCCAGTCCGTCCAACAAGGCAACTGGTTCATGTTCCCATTCGTCCAGTGCACAGGAAGCATCTCCACTTCACCTTCAGGGAAGCGTTACGAGTTCTCCGTGCTGCTGTTCGGCCTCTCCCTAACCCCACGTACGTTTTCAAAATGCGTAGACGCTATCCTGGCCCCCTTGCGTTGCAGGGGATCAGAGTACTAAACTATCTAAACAACTGGCTAATCTGTGCTCAGTCGCGGGAGGGAGCAGTGGCTCACACGGCAATGGTGATGCAGCATCTGGCGAGGCTGGGCCTCACCATCAGCAATGCAAGGAGTCGGCTTTGACCGGTGTAGTGCACAACGTACTTGGGATTCCGGGTGGACTCCAGTACGATGTGTCGGACGACAGAGTAGCAGCTATTCAGGGTTGTCTCTCCCTGTTCAACAGGGATCGAAGATCCCCTTAGTACGGTTCCCAAAACTGTTGGTTCGGATGGCCGCTGCCACATCAGCCATGGCCAAAGCGTGGATCAATGTGTTCCATCTCCGGGTGCGCATTTTCTGACAACCCGGTTTCTCAAGGGAGCTCCTAGGAAGACTGTCCTCCCCGAGTGGAACCTTGATGTTGTACTGGAGGCTCTCACAAAGGCCCCATTTCAGCCTATACACTCCACAGAGTTGAAACATCTGTCTATAAAGACAGCCATTGAGTTACAGGCGCTGTGGGTGCACAGTGCCTTGACTGATTTCTGCTGGAAAAAAGAAAGGATGTACAGTTTGTGCAAATTTACAGTCATTGGGCACAAGCTCCAGTAAACACATTCACCTGTCTGATGAATGGGGAAGAGTTGCAGTCAGCTGTCATGGGGACACCAAAGAGAGACAGCAGATGTCTTTGAGGAAGAAAATCTTTAAACACAGGAATTGCCTTCATGAAAAAAGATCAGTTTGAAATAATAGATAGAGTGTTTCGAACCATTTACAAGATTGTAAAATCAGGGAGGCCATTTACTGACTTACCTACTGACATTGATTTCCAGGTTTTAAATGGCCTTGACATGGGGTGTACCTTGCATTCTGATAAGTCATGTGCATTTTTTATCATATTGCAGAAAGTGATATATAGAGTGGATCCATATTGGCAGTTCTGATTGATGAGTCTACTACAGTCAGTAAAAAGTCTGTTTTAATTATCTACATTACGGCTTGCCTTTGCGATTCAGGTGAACTTGTAACATTCGTCCTTTATGTAGTTGAACTTGCTGCCAGTAATGCAGAAACAATATATAAAGCATTGCTTTCAACTCTTTCCTTCATGGTTTCACAGAACACATTCTCCAAGAGTGCCTGATCTGTTTTGCCTCAGATGGAGCATCCGTAATGCTGGGTAGTAAATTAGGAGTAGCTGCCAGGCTTGTGAAATATTATCCAAAAGTTTTAGTTTGGCATTGCATGAATATTCATTTGGAACTGAGTGTTGCTGACACAGCTGATGAAGTGACATGAATGAATCACTTTCAGATATTTTTTGACACGCCATACTCCCTCTATCATTCTTCTGCAAAAAACAAATGTGAATTAGCATTATGCTGCAAAGCTTTATCAATACAGTGCCTGAATATAGGCAGAGTCTTGAGTACCATTTGAGTTGCTTCCAGTTTTAGGACAGTAAAGGCAGTTTGGACACAATACCCTGCACTATACAAACATTTCACAGAAGCCTCAAAAGATCCATGTTGAAATAGTTGTGAGAGAAGCATGTACATTGGGCTGGCAAACAGGATCTCAAGTACAAGTTTTGTTCACAATTTAGGATTAATGTACGATGCCCTTGAAGAATTCTCCTTAGAGTTGCAAGAGAGAGAAATGACAATGTCTAGAGCACATTCTTTACTCTCCCATCATATGTGTCTTCATATCAATGGCTAGTAACCCAGGGCTACACACAAAGAATCCCAAAATGCTGCCAAGTCTTTGGAGTTGCCCTGCATGATAAGGCAACTGATGTCTCTCTGTTTTTTTTTTTTTTTTTAAGTTTAGCCAATAGTAAAGCAGATGGAGTGCTTACCTTCCATGTTGACCCAGTTTGACAGAAGTACAGCTGACTATGAGATGTTTATAGAGAACATTAAAATCTTGCAACCAGCAAACTGGCCTCAGAGATGCAACACCAGATATGGTGAGGAACAAATTCACCAGCTTGGTAATTTTTTCTGGTAAATACTACACAAGCATGCAGAGGTATGAGGGAATACATTGCAAATGTACAACAAATGGTTAATAATGCATCTGGAATTCCAGACAAACGTAAACCTCTCCTAAAAGCAATACATACACTTGTTGTGTCAACAGCAGACTGTGAAAGGGGATTCAGCCAGATGAATATTATCCACAGTGGAATTACTGCTTCTATGGAATTGGAAAGCCTGTCAGCCTTGCTTTTTGTAAAATGTGTTGGCTCTCCTCTTGAAAAATTATACAAAGAGTTGGTTGACCAAATAGCATTGTTTAGCTACAAATTTGAAAGCCAGAATGTGAAACACTAAGATTGCTGAGCACAGCTATGAGTCAGTTTGGAAAATATTGTGATGGGACTTCTTAGTTTTTAGTTTTATTTTATTTTTTTCAGTTTTTCACTTTTAGATAGAAAGAAACCTCTGCACCACTTCAAAAAATATTTTTGGTAAAGAGCCTGAAGATTAAAATGGATTAGTCTTGAACTGAAATCCTGACTGTCAAATGGCTGATAGTGCATCTGTGAGTAGATGTCTGGAGTTCCAACGTGTTTCCTGAAATTACAACACATAGCAACAGTTTGCATGTAAGACAACACTTCTCCTTTAAAAACGTTCTTTTATCAGACAAAAAAAAAGACGCCGCCCAGTAGTAAAGTGTCTGTGGACTTTACCCGTGGGGTTTGTTACAAAACATAACAACGAACCAGAAAGGAAAACTGAATCTGTGTCGTATCGGTAGAGAATATTACAAGTAAGTAACTTCAACATGACCCTGTATATTATAGCTGTACGCCAACACACGTTTTAACAGTGATATAATGTACTTATTGTAAATATACGAGTAGAAACTTCTTATACCAAAATATGTATAATTTAAACTTTCGATTCAGTGCGAAAGAGTGAGAGATTGAATCGTTCTGTCTGTGTCTGTAATGATTCCAGTGAAACGTCAGACAGCACTAGAGTCTGTCCTTCTTTCTGTCTGTCTGTTCAGACGATGAGAGCCCCTCTACCAATATGGAACAAGAAGCCAAGGAGAGCTGAAACAATAGTATACGATGAGAGCCCCTCTACCAATATGGAACAAGAGGCCAAGGAGAGCTGAAACAATAGTATAGGATAATAGAAAGTTTGTACAGGTGTAGTGAAACACTCTGCACCCTGAATCTCTGCACCCTCCAGCCCTTGCGCCTCCTTGCTTTCTTTCACTTTACGTGCACGTGCGCGCTCGCAGCTGTGGGACAGACGGTAGATACATTTGTGCTGTTTTTATTCTCCAGTAAAAAAAAAATTAAAATAGATAGTTAAAGTTTCAAATGAGCGCTGTTTTATTTTTATTTTTTTTTGTTTGTTTGTTTTTTGTTTTGTTTTTTTCTACCAGTAAGCTAAAATAAAAAATAAAAAAAAAACACGGTACTTATAAATACCATAAGGGAGATACTGAAATTGAAGAAGGAATCTATGAAAAAGACCTAGGAGTTTATGTTGACTCAGAAATGTCTTTATCTAGACAAAGTGGGGAAGCTATAAAAAGGCCAACAAGATGCTCAGATATATTGTGAGAAGTGTTGAATTTAAATCAAGGGAAGTAATGTTAAAACTTTACAATGCATTAGTAAGACCTCACCTAGAATATTGTGTTCAGTTCTGGTCACCTTGTTACAAAAAGGATATTGCTGCTCTAGAAAGAGTGCAAAGAAGAGCAACCAGAATTATCCCGGGTTTAAAAGGCATGTCATATGCAGACAGGCTAAAAGAATTAAATCTATTCATTCTTGAACAAAGAAGACTACGTGGTGATCTGATTCAAGCATTCAAAATCCTAAAAGGTATAGACAATGTCAACCCAGGGGACTTTTTTGACCTGAAAAAAAAACAAGGACCAGGGGTCACAAATGGAGATTAGATAATGGGGCATTCAGAACAGAAAATAGGAGGCACTTTTTTCCTCTCGTTTGTAAACTTTCTTAAGTTCTTACAACATGCTCCTTATTTACTTCACCTAAACACAGGTTGTTATTAACGTTTCAAAGCAAAATAGCTTTAGTAAATTATCTTGACATAAAGTAATTTGTTGTAGTTGAATCCTATTATTATTATCCATCTATCCATTATCTGTAACCGTTTAATACACCCTGGATGGGACGCCAGTCCATCGAATTATTATTATTATTATTATTATTATTATTATTATTATTATTATTATTATTATTATTGTATATAGCTATTGCTTAACATTTGGAACCCCCTGTATTTCAAGGGTTAACATTAAATGAGACACTAGTTCAACTTATTTTGTATTTGGTGGTTTTAGGGTTGTGTTAGTGTAATTTAATTTTTGGCGGAACCCCAACTACTCGTACTTTGGTATCACATTGCTATAATACTTTGTGTACCCTAGCTTGCTAATTGACAAATGCAAAATTGGAAACCAATTATTCGCTATTGTATGATAACTGGGTTTGGGGTGAATGTGCTGTCCCAACGAATCCTCTTTGGGGTCTCACAACTAGTTTCATTTGGGAGAAACCACAACTGCCTGGTAGTAATCTCTTGTTATGAACATGCAAAATACTCAGAAATATTCCCTTTACATTGTACAGCATCCTACCTCATGTAATGGCTCATAATAATAATAACTTGCAAATCATTTAGACATGACTTAATTTACTCCTTAGCATCAAGACTTTCACGGAGTGCAACACCATTCTTTTGTGAGTTTGTATGTAGGAGTTATAGGAGGGATGCAGGATATTTCACAACAGAGGAACTACAATGATAATCTTATCAACTGTTATTTAAAACAAGTAACAGACCACTAGCAAATCTTCCCAAACAATTTTCTTCTCCAAGCCTTATATATAAAAGGATGGATTCTGTTGTACTAGATAGTTGAGACAGACAGACAGACAGTTCTGTAGACGGGAGACAGCTTTTTGTGGTGGTCTAGTCAAAGTGTGTGAACTGTGGTGAGCAAAGATTTAAGGTTTCAATTCTGCTTTTTCTGTAAAAGATTAATTTCTCATCTTTTATCATCACAAACTAACACAGGTTATAGGCAGTTCAGTATATCTAGCAATACAAAATGTCTAGAAAGCACTGAGAAAGACTTTCAGTCACAACATTTGTCATTGACTTTTAAGTTATGAACTTATAATACAGTATACAGTAGTTTTTGTAAGATAGATGCTACTTTGCACCCCACTCAAGGTCAGTTCAGTCATAAAGCCTCCCCTGATAAAAGCTTACCACTGTACATGTGTTCTGTAATTTTGAGTTTCCCATGCTTACCCCATGGCTATACTGTGCATCTATTATGGTTTCCTGGATGGAAATACAACTCTCATTGATCCAGTCTTGGTTTTACTACAAGTTTAATAACCCCATATCACTCTTGGCTTTGCAATGCTTACCTATGCTTTACTATGCTTTCGCTGTGCCTACACTTTGCAATGCTTACTTATGCTTTACAATGCCTTCACTGTGCAATGTTATTATGCATAGTTACAATGTACTTAATGTGTAAATCTTTTTGCAAGATATATGTAAGTACACAATTGTATCAGAAAAGGTTTAGGGAAAGGGATAAAGTTAGGGTTAGAGTTAGGGTTAAGGTTGGGGTTAGGGTTAGGGTTATATCATGGAAAATAATTTACACATTAAGTACATTGTAACTATGCATAATAATAATGTAATTATGTGTAAGTACACATGTACACAGTAATGAGAGGCACTTAATGTAAAGTGTTACCTAGACAGTTTATGTGAATCTATTTTTATTTTTGGAAACACTAAAAGAAACTGCAATTCTATGACAAATGTTTCGACTGGAAGTTATTTTCAATGGAAAACACTGAAAAAGATTTCTAGTTGAAACGTTTGGCATGGGACATAAGTTTCTTTTAGTATTTTAATTGAAGTTTCTTTTAATACTTAAAAATTCAATGACAAACGTTGCAGGAGTCTTTTCCAGTGGAAGACATAAACGTTTTCAACCCTATTGAGTGTTCAATAGTTATGAATGCTATTATATTTCTGACTAGGTAAAGCAAGACCTCTCCGAACAAAAGATGAACACCACGAGCAAGTCCAACACAACCTGTAACAAAGGATCCCCAGCAATTGGAATCGGCATCCTTGCCACAGCATTCACCCTCGGTCTCCCTGGCAACCTGTTTGTGATCTGGACCGTGCTGCTCAGACTGAGAAAAAGATCCATCACCTCCGTGCTGATCCTAAACCTGGCAGCTGCAGACGCAGTCGTCCTCCTTACAGCCCCGTTCTTCATCCGCTACCTCGCGGTCCTGAACTGGGAATTCGGGGAGGCCTCCTGCAAGATAATGCACTACATCTGCAGTGTCAATATGTACGCCAGCATCTTCATCATTGCGTTCATGAGCCTCGATCGCCTGTTAGGAGTTTCCAGGCCCTTTCTGTCCCAGAAGGTCCGAACGAAGCCTAAAGTCCGCAGGGTAGTCCTGGCGCTCTGGGTATTGGCTTTCCTGCTTGCCATACCCATGCTTTTCTACCGGAGAGTGGTGACCAGCAGGGGCAGGCGATGGTGTAACCCTGTGCACACGAGCAGTGAACACAAAGTGTTCCAGTACCTGGTGGAAACCATAGCCTCTTTCGTGGTCCCTTTCACAGTCATGGCTGTCAGTTATTTGCGCATCTGTCTGAGGCTCAGAAAAGGGAGGTTCAGACGCAGATCCAGGCGTAAGTCGAGTCGGCTGATCATTTTAGTGGTGGTCAGCTTTGCTGTGTTTTGGATGCCGTATCACATTGTTAACATTCTCCAAGTCGCCGGAATGTTGTCTGGTTCGAAGGCGCTGGAGGAATTTGCAGCGTGTATGAGGCCGACTTTGACCGCGTTTGCATTCGTCAGTAGCAGCGTGAATCCCATCCTCTATGCTTTCGCCGGGACAGCGTTCATAAGGACTTCAGGGTTAAACTTTGTGGCGAAGCTTCTGGAAAGGACTTCCTCAGAGGTGAGTAGTTTGAAGAAATCCGGAAGAACACTCCAGGAGAAGGAGGAAGAGGAGAAAAGTAAGAAGGGGGATTGCATGGAATTAGAGCAGGTCACAAATGCTGGACAAACTGGAGAAGACACACCGAAACAGGATCAGGAGACAAATACAGAAGCACCAAACTGTTGAGCTTATATATACAGCTATGCCTTGATTATCCAAACAGTCCCTTGGTAACCTGTCTTCTTGTGTGCTGAGCTCTACTGTCATAGAAAGTGCTACTGAGCCTCAATCTCTGGTATTTAATTACAGAACAGTGTAGTGCTGTGCTATATATACTGTATATTTCGAGTAATGGAAATCTTGGTCTCAATTAGTTCAGATAGTTTACTGTACATCGACAAAGATGAAGATGCGAGCTGCAAAGAATATTAATTAAAAAGATGGACACAAAAAATATTTTTTCATTTGTTGTTCTGAAAAAATATGTTATTTATTATTTGCAAAAAAAAGAAACTGCTTAAAAAATAAAACATGTGAGTTTATTTTCATATTTTATAAAAAGAAAGGAAGACTTCTATTGTACAGAACGATCACAGTTTTTGTGAAAAAAAAGATACAGACAGAACCTGATTGAACCTGGTTGCAAACTCTAAAATGAGACGAACAATGATTTATTTTATTTTTCCTGAGTAGGTATGAAAGTAAAAGTTACACCCATGGAATTACAAATGACATCACAGTTAATGCCAAGAAAATCCTTTGGTATGAGATAATACATCGAGCTAGAGTAACTTGGGATGATGATTATACGTCGTTCTGAATCACAATGGAATGTGGTACTTTTTGCTATCAGTCATCTTTTTGCAGAAATGTATTTTCTTAGAAGATAAAATAAAGACTACATGCCCCACCCCCAGTCATTCTGGTAGTAAACATGTTGGGATGCTAATGCACTTCTGGGGCGGCTTGCATGCTCATTAAATTGAAAGTATTTGAGGACTAGTAACTGTAAATCTCACCTTTTTTTATTTCCATTAGTTAAATTGGTCTCAAATGTGCAGTTTTTAAAGAAACACATAATACAGCCAGCATGCATTTTAATTTAAAAACATCTGGTACTACACTAGGTTAAAGAAAGTCCTCATGCCTTATTCTTCCTGGGTCACCTCAGTAGTGTCTTCTGGGTCATGTCACTGGCATGTCAGTCAATAGGGGAAGCATCTGGTTGGTTAAGACATGAATTGTTGATAAGGTGGGGATAAATTCACCCTCCAAGTGACCAAGGAAGTGAAAGCATGGCTTGTGCAAATAGAGAATTCTTTAACCAAGTCCAGTATATAACATTCTTTCAAAACTGGGCATTGGAGATTAATATAATGAATGGAAGTGCACAAACTATAAGAGATATGGAATTATTTTTTAGCTACAATCTCTTTCTCAATATCTTCAGTGTTGAAATGAGGTTTGACGTGTGAAGGATCTCGTAATGGGTTAATGAACTGGGTGTGTTGGTTTTGTATGAGACATTAACTATGCAAGAGATATGATGGCCACTAGCTACAGCAAAGGATGTTGATAATTAAAGTAAAAAATTACATGTACTGTCTGGCCACTTTACTGGGACCTGTCTGTCTCCCCACCCTGGTATGGGGCATGTTCTCCTGGTGTACCTGGGGTCTGTGCAAAATTTAAAATTTTGCACTGATTTCTATTGAAAGGTGTACCGTCCATATTTCATATTTTACTGCTATTTTTTATCTTAATTTACAAATAAATAAAATTGTATAAATGTTTTTGTGTTATTGTTCTTTGTTTATAGCTCTAAAACATTGTAAAAACACCATTCTATACATTGGAAAAAAGACCAGGACAGAACCATTAGTGGACTACATCATTAGCAGCTAACATTTTCTTTGGGTATCCTTGCAGTTCTTTACTAAACTAAAAAGGGTGTCTATGTCAGAAAGGCAGTTTTTACTGGACAACACAGGTAATGGAACTTAACTAAGAAATGTATAGAATACAGCTCTGTACCAAATATGAAAGTAATTGTAGCTGGCATAATAATTCCATAAATCTCAGCCATTTTGCACTTCATTAGCTACATAGATCTCAAATGTGAAGTTTTGAAAGAAACACATGTTATAGCACACATGCATTTTCATTTTAAAACAGGATATCAGGTATTACTTTAGGAAACTCTCTGTTTCTAAGGCTTAATCTTGGCTTATCTGTTTACACATATACACCCTGGGTCTTCTGGGTCAAAGATTGTTATTGGCTGAAAACATGTCAGTCAATAATGGAAGCAGCTGATTGGGCAAGTGAAAGGGTGGGGACAGGTGAAATGACCTAGGAAGTACAAGACAGTCTAAAAGCAGAGTTCTTTTTAACCTAGTGTATCACCAGATATCATGTTTTGAAAAGCTATAACATGTGTTTCTTTCAAAAGTCCTAGTCAACAATCTCCCTCCCAACCTGTGAGGGCGCAGTATAACAGGAACAGTGTGCTCCGGACTGGATGGTTTGGCAGTTAATTCCAGGGTCAGTCGGAAGTCGGCCATCCAGAAAGGGGGCGGAGTCACAATACCAGAAGTCATCTCCTTAGTGCGGTAGGCGATGTGTCAGTCATGGATTCGAGGATACATGATTGCACTCGCTACTGAAGGTGGCGTGACTGAGGGTATATCAGGGAATGTGGCGAAGCAATCTGTTCCTTTTGTTATGGTTATGATAGGACCTGAAAATGAGAACTGTGATTTAACCGTGAGTGTTTTTCATGTTGTTTTTGTCTATCTATTAATAATTGTATTTGTCATTGTTAGACGGCTAAACTATCCGGGAGCTGTCGCTAAAAGCCAGCACCAACCCCGGACAACACCACTGCACTACTGTTTCACTAACTGCTATATAATTCACCACTTGCACTAGCAGCACTCACTACTCGACTTGTGAACGTGTGTGTGTGTGTATAAAGTGTGTGTCTTTATTAGTGTTAATATTATTTCAGGATTGAACCCCATGGGTTTTAACTGTGCCATACACATTGTTGTGTAGGGCCAGTTACTGTTATTTGCAGCACAAATAAGAATATAAGAACATAAGAAAGTTTACAGACGAGAGGAGGCCATTCAGCCCATCTTGCTTGCTTGGTTGTTAGTAGCTTATTGGTCCCAGAATCTCATCAAGCAGCTTCTTGAAGGATCCCAGGGTGTCAGCTTCAACAACATTACTGAGGAGTTGGTTCCAGACCCTCACAATTCTCTGTGTAAAAAAGTGCCTCATATTTTCTGTTCTGAATGCCCCTTTATCTAATCTCCATGTGTGACCCCTGGTCCTTGTTTCTTTTTTCAGGTCAAAAAAGTCCCCTGGGTCGACATTGTCTATACCTTTTAGGATTTTGAATGTTTGAATCAGTCTTCTTTGTTCAAGACTGAATAGATTTAATTATTTTAGCCTGTCTGCATACGACATGCCTTTTAAACACGGGATAATTCTGGTTGCTCTTCTTTGCACTCTTTCTAGAGCAGCAATATCCTTTTTGTAACAAGGTGACCAGAACTGAACACAATATTCTAGGTGAGGTCTCACTAATGCATTGTAAAGTTTTAACATTACTTCCCTTGATTTAAATTCAACACGTCTCACAATATATCCGAGCATCTTGTTGGCCTTTTTTATAGCTTCTCCACATTGTCTAGATGAAGACATTTCTGAGTCAACATCAACTCCTAGGTCTTTTTCATAGTTCCCTTCTTCAATTTCAGTATCTCCCATATGATATTTATAATGCACATTTTTATTGCCTGCATGCAATACTTTACACTTTTCTCTATTAAATTTCATTTGCCATGTGTCTGCCCAGTTCTGAATGCTGTCTAGATTTTTTTTTACTGTGAAATAAATACAGCTCTAATTATCATCCCTTTATTATAAAAGGTTCCTGTATATCAGGGTAGTCTCACAGGATAAGGTTACAACACTCAAATTGTGCACAGTGAGTAAAGGTGCTGTGTCACACAGTGCAAGAATGTGGGAGCAATGCTTTGTCGAAAGGAAGTAAACAGAACACCACAACTGCTGGATTTTGAAATGTTGAGGAAACGGAGATAGGTTGCATTTCTTTTAAAACTCCACCTAGGAGATTGCAGAGTCATTTTAAAACCACTGACTTGACCCACAAACAGTTTGACACTACAGTAGAATTCCTTCTTAGTGTCTGTGTAGTTTACTACATTCTAACAGAGTTTATTATCATGAAAGCTGCAAATAGAAAGACAGTCAGACAGACAGTGCCTCACAATCTTCTTCAGTTTGACACTACAAGTTGTCTGCAAATGGACAAGAAATGTTTCTTTAACAATTCAAAAGCAATTATGTTTGAATGCGTTGGAGCATGTAATAAACCCCAATGTAAAGTTGCACTGCGCCTTTAAACTGTTATTTATAAGGATTAGATTAACTGGGTTGTTTTTTAAGTGCTTTACCATATCTCTCTGTGCTGTACAATGCTTGCCTATGCCTTAACTTTCACTATGCTTTATTACACTTTGCTATGTTTTTACAATGAAAAACTATTTTAGTTAGTTTATCCTGGTTTGTTTTTAACATGCTTTACCATGTCCTCCCCACATAGTGGGAGCAGCTGAATGTGAGGGTTAGGTAGAGGCAACTGTATTGAGAAGCCAGTAACCAGGAAAGGGTGGCATGTGAGCCTGAAACTAACCTGCCTGCGGTTATGAATCATCAATTTTGCCTGGAGATGTCACAATAAATCAGAGACTTGTTGTAATGCCTGTCTGCTTCTTACTGGCCTAAAAGGGCCTTCAGAGAAGCATTCAATTAACTGGGAAATCCGAACTGATTACTTGAGGCAGTGAGCCAAAATAGCAGACAGCTTTTGTACTGCATTGAATTCTGGGAACAGAACCCTGATATTTACATAGAGAACCTAATTATTAATTTGTTTTTGTTGTTGTTGTTGTTTAATAAATACTGATACATTCCCAGCAAATAAACTGAAGAATGAAAAACAGTGGGCCTTGCTTTTATAACACAGACACATAGAGAAGTGGAACACAGCACATTTATTTATTTAGGTTTTATTTTACATATCTAATACAAGTTCAGATATGTCCAGCATTATTTCTCTGAATTACTTACACAATGTAATGGAGCCTTGTCACAACTTGTTGAATGCCTTTTGGCAAGTAATTAACCATGATAGAATGTCATTGTGGGAACTGTCAGAAAGTGTTTTAACAAGCAGGTAATAAACGTGTCATCACTTCTACTTTCCTTTATCATGCACTGTAGATTTACTGTTAAATTCAAGTTTATCTTGACTTAAGACAGTAAAATACACTTATCATTAACCTCACAGTCACATTGGTCACATCTATAGCGCCAGACAAAAAAATAAGAATAAGTAGGAAGAGGAGGCCATTTGGCCCATCTAAGCTCGTCCTGTTCCCAGTAGCTGATTCATCTCAAAAGTCAAGTTGGGTCTTAAATGATCCCAGTGATTCAGCATTAACAATATGACTAGGTAACCCTTTGTAACCCATTCCACCCCATCACCACTCTCTGATGTGAAGAAGTGTATCCTACATTCTGTTCTAAGTCCACTTCATTTCCAATGTACTATGGTCCTGGTTTCTGCGTTTCAATTATTGGTAACTTTGCAACTCCTTTTCAGGTTTTAAAGACTTCAATCAAGATTCTTCCCCCTCCCCCCTCCCCACTAATTCTTCCTGTTGTAAATAAATTCCCTCAATCTTCATGCCTTTACACCTTGACTTTGGTTATTGGACACTCTTCAGGTCCACAATGTCCCTTTGGTGTTCTGGTGAACAGAATTTGACACTTACTATTCTATATTAGATAACAATTTAATGATTGAGAAAATATCTTAAAGAAAGCCAGTCAATGGACCAAAATGTGTAATCACATCATGGGTCATAAATCAATTATAAAATACATTTCTCAACATTTACTCGGGAGTGTTTGCCAAGAGAGAGAACATTTTTCTACAAAGGATCGCAATGTATCCAGATCACACTGCCTCCTGCAACAGCACTGACACTGTTATTGAAATGAGTGCCGTGTTGTGGGGACAGAAAACCAGCAGTTAGAAGAGAGAGCATGACCTGGATACACTGCAATCCTCAGGAGACATTTTTCCTTCTCATAAATGTTGATAAATGTATTCCCCAGTTCATTTATGACCCTTGATGTGTGATACATTTAAAAAGAGTCTGCAAAATGGGGAGTAGCCTTAAAGTAATGGTAACTAACAAAATAATTCCATAAATCCTAGTCATTGTCACTTCAATTAGCTACATAGTACTCGAATGACAAAGCTATAGCAGGTGAATCAGTCCCATGGTGAACTATTGACAGTGCTGTGGCAGGTGAGTCAGTCCCATGGTGTGCCATTGACAGTGCTATGGCAGGTGAATCAGTCCTATGGTGTACACCCTATTGACAGTGATGTGGCAGGTGACTCAATCCTATGGTGCACAACTTATTGACAGCGCTGTAGCAGGTGAATCAGTCCTATGGTGCATACCTTATTGACAGTGCTGTGGCAGGTGAATCAGTCCCATGGGGTACACCCTATTGACAGTGCTGTGGCAGGTGAATCAGCCCCATGGTGTACACCCTATTGACAGTACTGTGGCAGGTGAATCAGCCCCATGGTGCAACCTATTGACAGTGCTGTGGCAGGTGAATAAGTCCCATGGTGTACACCCTATTGACAGTGCTGTGGCAGGTAAAGCAGTCTCATGGGGTACACTCTATAGACAGTGCTATGACAGGTGAATCAGTCCCATGGGGTACACCCTATTGACAGTGCTGTGGCAGGTGAATCAGCCCCATGGTGTACACCCTATTGACAGTGCTGTGGCAGGTGAATCAGCCCCATGGTGCACCCTATTGACAGTGCTGTGGCAGGTGAATAAGTCCCATGGTGTACACCCTATTGACAGTGCTGTGGCAGGTAAAGCAGTCCCATGGGGTACACTCTATAGACAGTGCTATGACAGGTGAATCAGTCCCATGGTGTACACCCTATTGACAGTGCTGTGGCAGGTGAAGCAGTCCCATGGGGTACACTCTATAGACAGTGCTATGACAGGTGAATCAGTCCCATGGTGCACACCCTATTGACAGTGCTGTGGCAGGTGCATCGGTTCCATGGTGCACCCTATTGACAGTGCTATGGCGCACACTCTGTTGACAGTGTTGTGGCAGGTGAAGCAGTCCCATGGTGTACACCCTATTGACAGTACTGTGGCAGGTGAATCAGTCCCATGGTCCACCCTATTGACAGTGCTATGGCAGGTGAATCAGTCTATAGTGTCTAATACTCTATAGTGTTACCTCACTGGTCTTGTGGTAAACAGAGATGTTTCCAGTGCTGTAGTTTATAAGGAAAGTCAGTGCAATCAATACTATTTAAAAAACAACAACACAATATTCAAACCGGTGGAGGGGTAGCTTTGCGGGCAAGGCTGGCTAGTGGCATGAAGAGCAGACACAGGAGACACAGATCTGTTTCATAGCATTTGTCAGCACACTTTTATTTCACAACTAAAAAGAACCAAAAGATTTAAACAAACAAATTAAAAGTAAAACAAAATGGATCGCCCAGGAGAAGGGGAATGAGAGCACAGGTACCGTCAGAGAAGAGCATGCTGCTGTGGTCTGTGATTCTAACTGAGCCTCACAGCTCACAAACAGGCTCCTCTAAGAGAGGTGGCCAGCACTCCAGAAAAGGGTTTTGTCATTGAATAATTTAATCACCAATCAGACACCATGTGAGTAAAATGCAACATTACCTTAAAGTCATGAGTCCTTTTGAATAAATACTGTACATACTGTGCTAACTTATGGGAGTATGCATTAACTACAGCCTTGCATTTTAACTCTAATATTACTGAACTACTGTACAAAAACTTGATCTTACAATAAAAACAAAAACAACATTTTTTGACTACAAACAATATGGCTTTAAACAAATAACCACAGAAACAGAACTGTGTTTAATTCCAACGCTGCAGATGGAATATACTTAATTAAAGGCTTGCATGCACATACCATATATATTTTTTTTAAATTGTAAAAACTGTACCGATACTGCACTAATGCAAATAAAGAAATATTGTATTCCTTTTTGATCACCTTGCTATAGAAATATAAAGCATCTCGACTCTCCAAACACAGGATATTGTGTTTCTTATGTAAATTTACCTTCCACAAATGTGGTTGACAGACAGGTACATTGGTAGGTCAGATTAGGGAGACAAAGATGGCACAGTAAATCCATCAAGAATCCAGTCGCTTATCCAGTCACACATACGCCTTGCAAGCAAGTGGATTCACTGTAGTTTTTTCTTTTTTTTCTAAAATGACAACCCAAACTTATTAGTTATGCTTCTAGTAATTCCCAGGCAGGCTGCAATTAGCTGTCTGGGATTTCTATGATGCATTCTCTAGCTTCCGCTTGCAGCATTAGATTCACAGTTGACCAGTGAGATGCCGGGAACCAGCGAAGTACAAGAAGCTTGATAACAGGCAAACTCAAGCTGTGCAGAAACACTGCTATGTGTATTCTTTATGCCTTTAATTTACATATCATAAGCAATTCCTATTTTCTCAATATTTTCTGTCAAGTTTTCAAACTTTATAAACAAGACTTTACTTAAAAACTAAAAACACACAAATGCACACACTCAATATTTACATTTTTACATGTACAGGGCCTGTGCCCTGCCACAAAAACAAATGAAACACAAAAGTGAATAAAAAAGTGGACATATGATTATCTATTCTATGTTTCATTTTGTAGACTGCAGGTTTCCCCCTTATACAAGTTTCCCACACTAAAAGCACAGCAACCTGTAATAAAGCAGAGTGAAGGCATAGTAAAGCATAGGTAAGCATTGTAAAGGTATGGTAAAGCATATTACGAAACAAACCATGTTAAACTAACCCTTATAAAAGTTCCCTATAGTAAAAGCACAACAAAGTGTAATAAAGCACAGTGCAAGCACAGGTATGCATTGTAAAGCACAGAGAGAGATATAAAAGCATATTCAAAAGCATGGCAAACAATTAACCATGCTGGGGGCTCCCAGTGGCGATCCAGTAAAGGCGCCCACGTGGAGTGCAGGATGCGCTCTATAGTCTGGACGTCGTGAGTTCAAGTCCAGGCTACTCCTTTGCCGACCGAGGACGGGAGTTTCCAGGGGCGGCGCCATTGAGCGCCGCCGGGGCTAGGTCGGCCAGGGTGTCCTCGGCTCACCGCGCACCAGCGACCCCTGTAGTCTGGCCGGGCGCCTGCGGGCTTGCCTGTAAGCTGCCCGAGAGCTGCATTGTCCTCCGACGCTGTAGCGCTTGGGTGGCTGCATGGTGAGTCCGCAGTGTGAAAAAAAGCGGTCGGCTGACGGTACACGCTTCGGAGGACAGTGTGTGTTCGTCTTCGCAGGGGTGGTAGAGGTGAGCTGAGCATAATAAAATAATTGGCGATTCCAAATTGGGAGAAAATAATAAAAATAATTGGCAACGACTAAATTTAAAAAAAAACAATTAACCATGCTAAAAGTGCAAGATGGCCATGCAAAATTTGTGTTTTGGGTCCACATCCAAAACAATATAATGTTCCTGTGTCTCTACCAGAGCCTTGCCTCTTACCATTGTAAGCTTGCATTTGCAGTTAATGGAGCTGTCTCTCCATATGTTTGTTGTTGTGAGAAACATATTTGATTCAATACATGCTTCTTGTTATATTCTTATTTTAATTATATTGTAGTGTCAAACTGAACAGGAATGTGGGGCTCTGTCTGACTGCCTGTAGCTTTAATGAAACTAATCTCTGAGAGAATGGAGTAAACTAACACAACACCAAGACTATATTATATTATAGTTTCAAACTGAACACTACATAATAACGAATGTCTTTGTTTCTCTCTCTGCACAGTAAAGATCCACTGAAGATCACTTTGTTATTTAAGAGTCTGATAACCAAAAAAAATCTCTAACAAATAAAAACAGCTGAATAAATAGCTAGACTAAGACACAGCTCTGCTTATTAACAGCATCATGCTGCATTTTGACTACTAGCTGTCTTTGAAATCTTTTCAAACCCACCTTAAAACATGGTAAAGAGAATTCTGTAACACAGCACAGCCCTAAACGCTTCAAAACTCGCCAAAAAACAACACAATAAAAGGAGGTCTAGGAATAACACCAATAAAGTTAGTTAGAGATCTCTAGGCTTGGTTAGTGCTCATCTGCACTGTTTCATCCATCAGTGGAGGTATCCTTGCTTCTCTGAAGCTCCATAGACTCCAGGCAGGTGTGTTCTTTGCAGGGCTTGGCTTGACGTGATTTCCTGCTGGCTGAGTCCGAAGCCGTGCTTTCGAAGAGCCTAGCCATGAAGTTGAAGCCAGCGGTCTTCATGTAGCCCTTCCCTGCGAAGGTGTACAGCACAGGATTCACACAGCTGCTGATAAAGGCCAGGGCAGAGGCCACGGCACGGCAGCTCTTCCACACATGGTCCAGCCGACTCTCCAGATCCTTCGAGGAGAGGGCAGCCACCACCTGAGAGCGAGAGAGGAAGGACAACGTGATCTGTGCTCGAAAATCTGGGAGTGTTCCCATGAAGTTTGTAGTACTCTTGTACCATAGAAAGGGAAAGGGGGTTGACTGGACAGATCCACTTTTAGTTTAGTGAGAAGACAGACAGTAATCTTGAACCATAAGAGACAGGTGGTGGTATTTGTTTCACAATCTAACATTAATTATTTAACCGATAATAACCATAGGTTCAATAATTCATGTTAGATTGTGAAACAAATCCCTATAGTTTACCCCCGGGTATCAAAGGGAACATAATTTATTTAAAAAGGTGCTGCTGTTGACATAATAAGAACATAAGAACATAAGAAAGCTTACAGACGAGAGGAGGCCATTCAGCCCATCTTGCTCGTTTGGTTGTTAGTAGCTTATTGATCCCAGAATCTCATCAAGCAGCTTCTTGAAGGATCCCAGGGTGTCAGCTTCAACAACGTTACTGGGGAGTTGGTTCCAGACCCTCACAATTCTCTGTGTAAAAAAGTGCCTCCTATTTTCTGTTCTGAATGCCCCTTTATCTAATCTCCATTTGTGACCCCTGGTCCTTGTTTCTTTTTTCAGGTCAAAAAGTCCCCTGGGTCGACATTGTCTATACCTTTTAGGATTTTGAATGTTTGAATCAGATCGCCGCGTAGTCTTCTTTGTTCAAGACTGAATAGATTCAATTCTTTTAGTCTGTCTGCATACGACATGCCTTTTAAACCCGGGATAATTCTGGTTGCTCTTCTTTGCACTCTTTCTAGAGCAGCAATATCCTTTTTGTAATGAGGTGACCAGAACTGAACACAATATTCTAGGTGAGGTCTTATTAAGCATTGTAAAGTTAACATTACTTCCCTTGATTTAAATTCAACACTTCTCACAATATATCCGAGCATCTTGCTGGTCTTTTTTATAGCTTCCCCACATTGTCTAGATGAAGGTATTTCTGAGTCAACATAAATTCCTAGGTCTTTTTCATAGATCCCTTCTTCAATTTCAGTATCTTCCATATTATATTTATAATGCACATTTTTATTGCCTGCATGCAATACTTTACACTTTTCTCTATTAAATTTCATTTGCCATGTGTCTGCCCAGTTCTGAATGATGTCTAGATCATTTTGAATGACCTTTGCTGCTGCAACAGTGTTTGCCACTCCTCCTATTTTTGTGACGTCTGCAAATTTAATTTAATTGTAGATTGCACCATAATGTTTTACTTGCAGCCATGCGTACACTGTAAAATATAAGGTGTAAGGTGTATAGTAACATAACATGTTAATGTGGCACTGTAACAGGGCGAGGAGCCTGTGCACTTATTTGTTTATTTATTTTTAGAACGGGTCTCCCCTCGCCCTGTGCAGGTTATTGTTTTGTATTTGTTTGTTTTAGGATTTATTATTGTATTTGTATATGACGGCGAAGCGCCGCTGATTTTGTTATTGTTCTGTTATTTATAAATGTGACGGCGTAGCCGTGTGTTTTATTTATTGAATTGTTTAGTAGCGTGGATGGGTAGCCCCATCCACAGTAATTAAAAAAACCTGTGCAGATTGTGGCCGAGGGGTAATAGAATAATTGCCAGCTAGTTAAAACCCTCGGCCACGGTATAAAAAGCCTGCAGCTCTCCATGTTCCAGGTGGGTGTGTTCAGAGGAGGAACAAGAGCGAGAGATAAAAGTAATAGTAAATACAGGATCAGTGAAGGCTACTGCCCAGCCTGACAAGTATCGTTTAATTTTGCATTCGAGATTTGTTTTTGTTTAACTGTTTTATTTTCGCTCTGTGAGCAAGTCTTTCTTTTTGTTAAAACCTTTTATTTATTTTTGTTGTATTTAAATAAACGGCGCACGCCGCGTTTGTCAGTGGTGTCAGTTTTTCCTTCCTGCTTCTGGCATGACGTGCTTCTGTTTTGTGTTAATTGTGTACTAAGTAGGCTGCAGTAAAAAAAGCAAATGCGCAAAAATCATTTAGTTTCAATTTAAAATAATCTCTGTGCTAGGTATTAATTTGATTTACTACTGTACTATACTGTATCGGCCTACTGTACAGATTTATATTTTTATATAATGTAATGTGTACAGAGAACATATTATTATTTTAGCACAATGATTCCTCTGACATAAATTGATTAGAACTTGTTCTGTTGATGTGGTGGTTTCTTGCATCATAGTATTTGATTTGTAGTCTTACATTATTGTAGTAAATACTATATTTTTACATGTCATTACTAGACAAAATGAAAATGACACTTTTGTTGGGGGGTAGCAGTCTGGCAGCACTGCGTACAAAGCAGAAATCCCTGGATACTGGGAAATGGGGTCAGCTGGACAGATTCAGTTCTATTCGTTTAATGAGGAAACAGACAGTAGTCTTGCATCATAAGAGACAAGGAAAGGACAGATTAATTTCCATTAGTTCTCAATTAGTACACTGAAGAACGACTTCTAATTGCACACAGTCGAATACTTAAATGAATAAGTCAACTAGTCGCCACTTTAAAAATTCTGTTAAATGATGCATTTGATAGTGTCTGGAGCTCTATTTTTGAATGTACTGTTTCCTAACTCATTGCTGTTCATGGTTTTTTTTAAAACAATTTATTAAGTTTAAAATTACATTTATATATTCATAGATTGTAACTGTAACTGTGCTTCCATCCATCTGAATCCATCACAATGACGTCACAATCACGTTAAGTGCAATCAATCGACTTCAAGAGATTGAGGTCGACTGTCACTTTACTATTCAATAAATCAACTATTCTGTGCTACCCTTTTTTAAAATTATTTTTATTTAGAGTGCCCAATTTTACCCGATTTTGTCTTGAATTTAGATGTATTTTCCCCCCTCACCACAGACATTCCCCACACAGGAGGCTGTGTGGTCCAGTGGTTAAAGAAAAGGGCTTGTAACCAGGAGGTCCCCGGTTCAAATCCCACCTCAGCCACTGACTCATTGTGTGACCCTGAGCAAGTCACTTAACCTCCTTGTGCTCCGTCTTTCGGGTGAGACGTAATTGTAAGTGACTCTGCAGCTGATGCATAGTTCACACACCCTAGTCTCTGTAAGTCGCCTTGGATAAAGGCGTCTGCTAAATAAACAAATAATAATAATAACACAGCTTAGGAGAACTGAAGGTTCAATCCCACGACCAAGCCAGCTTCCTCTTCTAAGAGAGTGAATGTCAGCAAGCTAACGGCCTCTGGGGACAAAGGCCAGCCCTGCAGGTGTCCGTCTGAGCTCACTGGATGCCTGGCAGGTAGGGTCCGCTGAGATTGGCGACTTCGCAAAGTCAGGATGCGAACCAGCATTCCTTGATTGTATGACTCACCATGCACGTCACATGGCTGTGCCTTTACCAGGGGAGACCATCGGGGACCCTTGGCCAAAACTTCTGTCTACCTGACTTTCTTATAGCCTTACCTGAGAAAGAAAGACATGACGTACCTGAATGATATTGACCACATGGTAGGGCAACCACAGGACTCCAAACATCACGATGATCGCCAGGATCAGCTTCTCACTGCGAATGCGCCTTTGGAACTTGGAGCTCCGTAAACGGCGCAAGATATACCCATAACTCCCCAAAATTACAGAGAACGGGACCACGAACCCGATGAACGTCTCAAACCCATACTGGAATACCTGGTGGCCCCTGCTCTTGTGGAAAGGCATGCAGATAGTTCGGTTCTCCCTTGCATCGGTCCTTATATATCGATACACGACCGCAGGAACCGCAAATGCCAAAGTCATCATCCACAGTGTGACCAAGACCTTGATCACCAACCCTTTCTTCCGTAAAATTGCCATTTTACGGGGCCAAGCCACGGCCACCAAGCGATCAAGGCTCATGAGCGTAATGAGAAAGATGCTGGCGTACATATTCATACAGCAGAGGTAGAACAAGATCTTGCACAGGACTATCCCAAAAACCCAGTCTTGCAACGCCAAGTACACGATGAAGAATGGAGTCAGGAGCATCAGAGTCCCGTCTGCCACAGCGAGGTTAAGAATCAGGAGGCAGGTGACAGAGCGCTTCCGGGTCCGGAATAAAATACTCCAGATTATGAAAAGATTCCCCGGAACTCCAATCAGGAAAACCAGAGTCAGGATTAAGGTGCCGATGGTTGTGGAAAGCTCATTGCTCACAATGCTTTCATCTGCTGGGTTGATGATCGTCTCGTTATTTTCCATGGTGGAGGAGTTTTCACAAAGGGAATCTGCAAAAGAAGTTTAAAGTTTGGTTCAACAGGTATCCCAAACTATGAGCCTAGCGGTGTATGATAAAAGTTTGGTCAAAATAAAGGTAGTGACTGACAGGCTGACAGACACAATCAACATATGTCCTCCTTTTTTACCCTAAAAAGGGTGATTTATTCAGATCTGCTACTGTTGTGAGATAGAAAGTAATTCCATTTACCTGTTACTTCACCCCCGCTTTATCTATCTTATCCACTGGGTAGCTTAGCTACTTTCCAGTTTTAAACTTGTTCCACCGTATTTCTTTTTGTCTTTTCCTTAACTTCTCCTTTCTCCACAAAGTCTAACCGCAACCACCATAAGCCTCCCCCAGCTCGACCCTGAACAAAGGAGATAATTTCTTTTATTGTCAACCAGTCCAGCCACTTACAAAACTAACACCTCTTAAACACCGACAGCTGTGCTGGTTTACATTTCAATTAAACCCTATGTACTCCTGGCCCTTGTAGTTTCTTTGGTGGCTGCAATTTTTGTAGGCCCTCTTAACTACAACTCCCACATTGTCTCTTGGGAGATGTAGTCTTTCCCTGCTCAATCCGGCACTTTCCAGTGCCCCGGTCCTGTATACCTTAATATGCTAGGACCCACATATTTACCATTCGTGACCAGTCCACGTCTATGGTCACAATATATATATATATATATATATATATATATATATATATATATATATATATATATATATATATACACAAGTAATTACAACGTGTGTAAAGGATAAAGAACAATAAGTTTATGCCACTTAAAACATGTCTTCCTAATTGATACTTGTTTGATAATGAGATTCAATTGACTGTTTATTTGGATTTGTTCTTTTATTATTATTATTTATTTAGCAGACGCCTTTATCCAAGGCGACTTACAGAGACTAGGGTGTGTGAACTATGCATCAGATGCAGAGTCACTTACAGTAACATCTCACCAAAAAGACAGAGCACAAGGCGGTTAAGTGACTTGCTTAATGTCACACAGTGAGTCAGTGACTTGCTTAATGTCACACAGTGAGTCAGTGGCTGAGCCGGGAAGTCCTTTACTTCAACCACCTGACCACATGGCCTCCTTTTGTTGTGCTTAGTTCAAACAGTTACCATGTTTGTCTCTCACATTGTGGGAATGTTGTCATGAGAGTTTGAAATGCCACACAAGTGTTTGTTTTAAGTGCAGATAGCAGTGACGACTGTGTTTTGGATCTAGAACATGAATGTGGCATAAGAAAAATAAAAAAGCAAAAAACAAAGGAGTGTGAGCTGGGAACACAGAGGAAAGGTATTGATTATTATTATTTATTTCTTAGCAGACGCCCTTATCCAGGGCGACTTACAACTGTTACAAGATATCACATTATTTTTACATACAATAGCCCATTTATACAGTTGGGTTTTTACTGGAGCAATCTAGGTAAAGTACCTTACTCAAGGGTACAGCAGCAGTGTCCCCCACCTGGGATTGAACCCACAACCCTCCGATCCAGAGCCCTAACCACTACTCCACACTGCTAGCAGTGAACCTAAAACAAATGAAAACCTAAACATCATTGCTAGCAATCGGTTTTTGAGAAGCACTCAGGCAAAATGTAAGTAGGCTGTAAGCTTGTTTGGACAATGGTAAACAAAAGAAATGCAAAAGCTGAGATTCCATCTAACGTCTGTGTAATTGATGGAGATTCACTGAGTGTTGATGAAATTGCTGTTGTTCCTGAACTGGTCAAGAAGAAATGTGAAATGAAAGTTAGAAGGCGGGATTTTTATGTGGAAGTGAATTTGTAATTATGAAAACTTTGTTTACATTATGTTAATGTATCATTATTTTCTCACTTTACTGGTGAATTGTTCTGACTGTGCTTTTATTGATAAAGCAACAGTTTTCTGTGGATTCGTAGCACAAACTGTGGATTTGTTAATCAACAATATATCTGCCCTGCACTCCCTTTCTCTTTTAGTTAGAAGATTCATAGAATTAAATAATCAACTGATCAAATGGTGACGTCACAGAAATGTTTTAAATATACAAAACGCATATATATATATATATATATATATATATATATATATATATATATATATATATATATATATAAATGCATTGAACATCCGTGCACCGTTTAAACTGCCCTGCTCTCCTGCTTTACAAAAAAAATCCCTTTATTATGGTTTGGCAGCTGTGAAAAACTCACACATGCAAAAGGAAACCAAAAGATTTGGTTTTAGACAAAACTAAAAATCTACAGGAACACAAACATTTAACCCATAAACCACAAGAAAGACTAACAGGAAGGTCACAGAGAACACGAAATCAACAGAAATGAGCCAAAATATATTGTACATTTTGAAAAGTATAACCCTGTTAAGTGCTTCCACTATAATGTTCTATATTGCAAAATGTTTTTATTATAGTATTCAGACATTCGTTCATTTGCAAAACATGATCAAAACCATTCTATGTAACACAGTATTAAAATGCAAAAAAAAAAAACTAAACTCATAGACTTGCTCCCAACTGACTTAACTACAAAAGAAAGGACAATGGTTTCAGTCAACACCTTTTCATGGGTGTGTAAAGTTGGAATTCAAATGTGGTGGAGAAAGAACTCTTATATCAATAATTCAACTGGATGCAGACAGAGTACATGTGTACATGCTGTTACCAACTCCTCATCAATAAAGTGTGCTGTATACAAGAGACCCTTAAATAACTTTATACAAACTATTAGAAGGCAAACACTAATACACTACTCACTGCAAAGCAAGCTTAATGTTAACAGGAGAGTTTAACCAGTTGAATTATTAGCCTTTTAACAGTAAGCATTTTTATGTCATTATTATTATTTTATTAATTGTAATACTGATGCTGTTTTATTCCATTTGTATAGTTTATATTAATTATTAATTTTGTAAATATAAATATTAACCTAACTTTGAAATAATTACTGGTCCTGAATGTATGTGTAACATATCTTACACATGCATTTCAGCATCTTATAAGTTTAGTATTTGTATTAACGAGTAAGTACCTGGGCCCTGAAAAATATAGCGTTATACGCCCCCACATGTTGCTACAACTGTTTAAATAATGTACCTGTAATTTGTATTTTCATTGTTAACATCCTGACAACTTTTTACGCTTACAACTTTAAAGTCTGTTTCAAAGCTCATCTCAAAAGGGTTATATTTTTCTAATTGCTAAATATTAATTTTGGTTTAGGTAGGAAAGGGAGACAAATTTTTAAAAACACAATAAAACACAAGAAAAAAAAAAGCTTATTTGACCAGCTGCTTGCCCTATTGATTGACATGCTTTCAGCCAGTAACAGGACCCAGAAGACACTGCTGGGGTAACCTAGGAAGTACAGCAACCAGACTTCCTGGTAAGCAAGGTAATCAAGCTGAGAACTTAGGGTAGTTCCAGATGTCAGTTTTGAAATGAAAATGTTTGCTAGAACATGTGTTTCTTTCAAAACTGCACATTTCAGACCTGTCGCTAATGGAAGTGTACAACAGGTAAGATTTATGGAATTATTTTGTTACCTACAATTACTTTATATTAATACGGTTATAGTTGCTAGAAGCTTAAACTCTGACAGATAACATGTATTAGACTCAGCAGAATTGTAATTTAGTCATTAAAAACCATACGCTTCAATGTGTGAAAATACAAAGCAAGTTTGACTTGTGGGGAAAAAACGTAACAAGTTATCGTGTCTGAGAAGCAGATTAAAACTGATACTGGTATGTTATGATGTTATATCTGCCCAGCACACAGCAGACAATGCAACCCACATTATTACGACTTTATATAGACACCATGTTGGTTAGCTGCTGCAGTTCTGTACAGGGTTTTATATTAGTGTTATATAGTGACGTCCCGCCAGCATTGCCCTGTGTACAGCACAGCAGAATGACACAATACAAGGAAGTCCTTTTGAAGTGTGTAAATATTAAGCTGGTTACACAGCACGCCTATAATTGCTAAGCATGTATAGGAGGCTGTGTGGTCCAGTGGTTAAAGAAAAGGGGCTTGTAACCAGGAGGTCCCCAGTTCAAATCCCACCTCAGCCACTGACTCATTGTGTGACCCTGAGCAAGTCACTTAACCTCCTTGTGCTCCGTCTTTCGGGTGAGACGTAATTGTAAGTGACTCTGCAGCTGATGCATAGCTCACACACCCGACTCTCTGTAAGTCGCCTTGGATAAAGGCATCTGCTAAATAAACAAATAATAATAATAAAGTCATTATAACCCCTATACGTTCTGATTAATGCACTTTCACCACTAGACAATGAATCACACAAAACTACACACTACTTAAACCGAAGCAGCTAATAACAATGGATCATAATTATGTCATTTTGCAGTTTTCTCCCATGGTTATACTATGCATTAGTTAACATGGTTTGCCATGCTTTTACTATGGGAAACATTTTTTTTTTACAACATATTGCCAAAGTTTCAAAATTGTTAATCACTGTGATGGGGTACTCCCCGCCCCTGTGCATATTATGTTTTGTGTTATTTTGTATTAGTTGTATTATTTAAATGTACTGTTTTGTGTATTTAAAACACACCATTTTATTGTTATTGTTTGACAGCATGGATGGGGTTAAAATGCTCCATCCAAATAAAAGACCATTACACACTGCATCCATTCCGTCAATTAGCATCCCTCATCCGTCGCGTGTCAGTCCATTACACACTGCATCCCTCATCCATCGCGTGTCAGTCCATTACACACTGCATCCCTCATCCGTCGCGCGTCAGTCCATTACACACTGCATCCATTCCGTCAATTAGCATCCCTCATCCGTCGCGTGTCAGTCCATTACACACTGCATCCATTCCGTCAATTAGCATCCCTCATCCGTCGCATGTCAGTCCATTACACACTGCATCCCTCATCCGTCGCGCGTCAGTCCATTACACACTGCATCCATTCCGTCAATTAGCATCCCTCATCCGTCGCGTGTCAGTCCATTACACACTGCATCCCTCATCCGTCGCGTGTCAGTCCATTGCACACTGCATCCCTCATCCGTCGCGTGTCAGTCCATTACACACTGCATCCCTCATCCGTCGCGCGTTAGTCCATTACACACTGCATCCATTCCGTCAATTAGCATCCCTCATCCGTCGCGTGTCAGTCCATTGCACACTAGATGCGTTAATATCGTACATCAGAGCGCTGGTGTGCAGTGGAGGCTTTGTAGTAAATACACCTAGTTTCAGTATTTTAATAAAAAATAAATACAATTCTGTTTTACATAACTTTAAACACAAAAAAATGTTAAATGTAGTATAAACTTAATTATCAGCAAACGCTGGTGGAAATTAAAACGTTTGCTAATTATTACGTTTCTATTAGATCTACAATAATGTTGTTACACAATACATAATAAAAAATAAAAAAAACACATATGATATTACACAACACAGTTGTCATAGCATCAGAAACCATACGACCAATATTACATTTTTCAAACACTTGCTCTTGTAATAAATATATCTAAAAGTTGGGAAGCTAGCAACGAGCTACCGAAAGATGAAGAAACTACCGAGAGCTGCACACTTGCAAGCAGTCTACCAGAAATGTTGAAACAGCATTATTATTATTTATTTTACATGGAATTACCCATTTATACAGTTGGGTTTTTACTGGAGCAATCTAGGTAAAATACGTTGCTCAAGGGTACAGCAGCCGTGTCCCCCACCTGGGATTGAACCCACGACCCTCCAGTCAAGAGTCCAGAGCCCTAACCACTATTCCACACTGCTGCCCTGGAATGGGTGCGCATGGTGCAGGTGTCCCCTTACCTTTCAATCACTCAGTGGTTCTTAATGCAATTACTCAAATACTGTGGTTTTTATTGTTATTTTGAATGTGTCTTTATAAAAGAGCCGGTGCCATCTAGTGATCTGCCACTTCGGAGTTCCTTTTATTTTGCTGGAAATACACTAGCTGACCACTAGATGGTGCTAGTGCTTAGTATAAAAATTGGCTGATCTAGCCTACATTACATATGTCTATGGCAGGCAGCTAGAACCGAAGAGCAGCTCCTGAACTCACAGTCACCTAAACACAGACTTATCAATATATAAAACAAAGACAATATTTGAGAAATTTCAATAAGAAGCACTCCATTCAAATCAGAAATGTGGAAAGATCTGATTGGAAAGAGGTGTGATAATGGGGGCCAGCGTAGCGAGAACAGTCCTGTTGGTTTGGCTGCTCCAGGAGCCACCAGAGTGGATCAGCAATGGCAAAGGGAAGCCAGAGAGACAACTGGGTGTTTTACAAGTTGAAAAAATATGAACTATGGGCTTTATTCTCAAATGTTCACATTTTTAGGAGAATTGGCTCTCCGGGGGACTATGGAATTCGAATAAGCTCTGATTCTTAAGGCAGTATTCATATTTATTCTCTGTTCGCAAAGCGGCATGAGAATCTCCTTTTACTCAAATTAATTCAAATCGTACATTTGCTGTTCCCAAATAACATAAATTAGCACAGGTGATCTGTGTTTCTTCCTATAAATTCCCTGGTCACATCGCCTTTGTTCTCCAGAGAAAACATAGCTGAATGAATGGATGTCCGGAAACCACAGTACTTTCTAGCAATACTCCAAATATGCAACTGAAAGTGGTCAATAGGAGAAAGAAGTGACCACATTTTAAACCTAGAGAAAGAGCTTGTCCTGCAAAAAAAAAGCACACTGTTTCTAAGCAAACAGAGTCCAAAAGATAAAAAGAAAATATGGGACACCATAGCCACTTCTGTAAACAGTTATAGACCAACCAACATAAGACGGGAGGGGGGATTCCACAGTCCCCATTGAATACAGAGGAAGAAAATATCCTGCCAACATTTGACCACCGAGCTCTAGAAGGTTTACCAGGTGAATTAGAAACATCGGTGGTGCTTGAACCAGCTATTTTTCTATTTTTTTAATTTAAATACAGTGCATCACTTTAGTTAGCCTATGTTATTTGTTTACAATACATATTTATTTATTTCTAGACGATAATGATACAGTGGAATGCATTGCAAATGAGGAAGCAGAAGTTTCTTCAGCTTGCGAAGATACCCAAACGGTACAAAACTAATGCATGCAACTGGCACCGGTTACAAGCTGTGTCTGTTCCTGCCGCCTCTCCTCTTGCAGTTAGGCAGTCCCCAAATGTTTCTGCTACTCAATCTGTTGTCCCTGAACAAGTAATTCAGTCTTTTAAAGATACTGCCGGTTTTCTGGCAGCCAATAACACGCAAGTGAAGGATGTATATCTTTTTTCGTCATCAGGTACATCGGGATTAATTGCATCTTCAATAGACTGCCCTTCGTGCGAAATATCATTATTTCTGCGAATGGCAATGTTGTGTAAGACACAACATACCAAAAATATGCGGGTAACCTTCTCTGGGGTATATTGCAGCACACCACCTGATCTAACAAGACACCTAAACCTAATTTTTAGAAGGCCAAAGGTCCTTTCAATTACACTTCTTAAGAACATAAGAACATAGGAAAGTTTATAAACGAGAGGAGGCCATTCGGCCCATCTTGCTCGTTTGGTTGTTAGGAGCTTATTGATCCCAGAATCTCATCAAGCAGCTTCTTGAAGGATCCCAGGGTGTCAGCTTCAACAACACTACTGGGGAGTTGGTTCCAGACCCTCACAATTCTCTGTGTAAAAAAAGTGCCTCCTATTTTCTGTTCTGAATGCCCCTTTATCTAATCTCCATTTGTGACCCCTGGTCCTTGTTTATTTTTTCAGGTCAAAAAAGTCCCCTTGTGGCCCTATGTGCAATATTATAGTTTTCCTCTGCTTGGGTGGAGGGATTCAATACTGGTGTCATAAGCCACTGAAATAAAGGACAGCCAGCATCCCCTGAAAACAAATTATGGGAGGATAAAATATTAACTAAGCAGGAATGCATTGAAGTTACCAAAGCAAAAATGTGTATCACAAATACAATGAAGAACTACAAAAATATTTGTATTCATTATTTGTTATTGTTGTTTTTACAAATGTATTCAAGGGCTAGCCAACAGTGGCAGAATACATTTGTTTAGAAAAAAAAAGGAATACAAATATTTTTTGAAAAAACAAAATAAATGACCTGGCTATATATTATTTACCAATTAATATTCCTTCTGGTCTCTGTGGCGACTCAGACAATTGCCCTAAATTGGAATTTTGGAGAATGTATGAATCATGGCAAAATCCTGGATAGCGGGCACACACATGAGTTATGATACACTCGGCATCGCACACCACCTGTATGTTTAGCAAAGGGAAGTTTTTTCTGGCTATTTCCTGCAGTATTCCACAAAGCAACGTGTGTGCAATCTATAGCCCAGAGGACAGATGGCAATCCTGTTATGTGTTTTAACCTTATCTAATTCCCTTTGTTATGAGGGAACACAATATAATCCCGGGCCCTCTTCACCAAAGCAGTAGTTACTTCATTAATAGTACGGCACATTGAGGCTTGACTTATGCCCACCCTATCTCCTCCAGGATGCTGGAACGACCCAGAGGCCATAGACCCAAAGCCGCTACCACTTTAAGGGAGGGCTAAATTCCTTTCTGATGGCCATTCTACATCATCCTTAATAGCCTCACAGAGATCCATAATCACAGCCTTATCCAGTCTAAATCTGATCTTTATTTCCTCATCTGGTAAATGAAGAAAGTTGACAGTATATTCTCTCTCTGTTTCGATTACGTCTCGTTTCACCTTGCCTGTTCTGCATGAGCTTTCAGAAACAGTGGAAAGACCTCCATTTCGGTGAGATACAAAAAACACCATTCCGAAACCGTTATATAAATCGGGAGAATTAATTGAACACCTCCTGACCAGGTGAATACACTCGACTAAAATTAGGAGAATAAAATGAAATTTGGACGATGAGACTCACGTGCGGGAATTCAAAAAGGGGCGTGTATGTATTTAAATTAGGCATTCGAGATATCTATTCGGACGCATTCTCCTAGTGGAATTTAAAACGGAATCCTTGTTAGGATGACCTTGAATACACAAATTTATCTTCTTGAGAATTGCAAATAGGAGAATACATTTGAAAATCGCATAATTTCTCCTCGAATATCCCTCTCGAATGTTTGAGAATAGAGCCCTATGTATGATATTTAAATTGAATGTGTAAAGAATACGCATAGCAATTTTGCTGCACATCTGTTCGCATGTTATCAAGCTTCTTGTACTTTGATAGTTCCCGGTGTCTCAATGGTCAATTGAGCCTGCCTGGGAATTGCCAAAAACACTTTACTTGTAGTTTTTGTACAGTAGCTCACAGTAACATTACAGTTCAAATGTAAGGCTGCAGTTAATGCATACTCCATAAGTTAGCATGAAAGTATCTACAGTATGTGTTTAAAGTACTCATAACTTCAAGGTAATGTGGCATTTTTTTTTTCACCCAAAATATTTTACTTACTAATTTGGAGAGTAAATTACTCAAAAACCCTATCTGGAGCGCTGGGTACAGGTCTTAATAAAATGGCCAGGCAGTGTGTAATATCTCAGTTCCCAACAACCAGCCGTGAGGAGTCTGTTACGAAGCAAAGTTAGTTACCTGGCAGGTAATGATTTAATCAGAAACAACAATAGAGAATTACACAGACAACATGTACAGCTACGGACAAAAGGTTTGCAGCCCCCTGTACAATTACCAATTTTGCTCCATAAAGCTGAATGAAACCTGCTGAATAATGTTACATCAACATATTGAATAACATACCGCTTTGTAGTTTTCCATAAACGTAACAAAAAAAAACTGAAAAATTGAAAAACGAGAAAATTCTAGGTGATGCTAAACTTTTGGTCTATCTTTTGGCCTAGCTATAATATTAAACTCAGACTTTGAGAATAGGGATCTGTGTTTATAGGGGCACCTTTTTAATGTCGCCGCAGCCTCTGAGTAGGAAGAGATAAAGTATTAATTGTATTCCCCAGGCTGTGCGTTTTGACACTGATAAACACTGCAGGAAACACTGCACAGTTGCTATTTCTCATCCCAAATGGTTATCAGTTTAATCAAGGCTTTAGAATCTATGTTCTTCTCATTACTACCATAAACATTATCTCTCAGCCCACTTTAGTTGAATGCTTCTTTAAAATCCATCTTTAAATTAGCTTTATGAACAGTATCACTGCCCCCTGATTGTTTTGATATTTATATTCACAAATCATAGGTAAATAAAAAAAAGTTTTCAACTTTTACTCATTTTTGTTCTGCAACAGTGCTGGTGACTGAAATGAGAGGCATGTCGTGGGAACAGAAAGCCAGCACTGTTGCAGGAGGGCGTGTGATCTGAATACATTCTCTCTCTCCTGGCAAACGCTCCCAAACAAATGTTGAGAAATTTATTTCCCATGATGTGTGATTAACAATTTTGAAGTGTTGGCAATATATTTAAAAACATTTCAGACAATAAGGGACACAGTAAAGGTAGGTAATGCATTTCCTCCCTTATAAAAATGTTTCCCATAGTAAAACGATGGCAAACCATGGTAAACTAATGCATAGTATAACCATGGGAGAAAACTGCAAAATGACATAATTATGATCCATTGTTATTAGCTGCTTCAGTGTAAGTAGTGTGTAGTTTTCTGTGATTCATTGTCTAGTCTAGTGGTGAAAGTGCATTAATCAGAACGTATAGGGGTTATAATGACATGCTTAGCAATTACAGGCGTGCTGTGTAACTAGCTTCATATTTACACACTTCAAAAGGACTTCTGCTGCTGTACACAGGGCAATGCTGGCGGGACGTCACTACATAACACTAATATAAAACCTTGTACAGAACTGCAGCAGCTACCCAACAAGGTGTCTATATGAAGTTGTAATCTACTGTGCTAGCATTGCCTGCTGTGTGCTGGGTAGAGCCTCGCTGTACTGTACTGTACACTACACAGGGCAATGCTGACAGGACCACACTATATAACACTAATATAAAACCCTGCACAGAACTACAGCAGCTAACCAACATGGTGTCTATATAAAGTTGTAATATTCTGGGCTGCATTGTCTGCTGTGTGCTGGGCAGATATAACACCATAACATACCAGTATCAGTTTTAACCTGCTTCTCAAAGACACAATAACTTTTTTCAAGTCTCGCTTCCTTTGTATTTTCACACATTGAAGCATGTGGTTTTTAACTGCGATTAAATTAAACTGTGTCCTTTGACCTCTCTCTAAGGTAAAATGCAAAACTAGCTTACAACTCCTTACAGAGTGCAGATATGGTCATGGTTACTATGGAACACACATAGGAACCCATATATGCTTTATTCAACCAATCAAAATGCTTAAATTTCACAATAACTCCTTGGAAGACGTAAAGTTTCTTGCAACTTCTAGTTTAACCTGTTGTACTACCAGATGTTTTAAATTGAAAATAAATGTTTGATAAAACAGGTGTTTCTTTCAAAACTTCACATTTGAGACCTGTGTAATAAATGGATGTGCATGGCAATGTATGGAACTACCATACTGACCAATATCAGCTTTCTTTATAAGCCTCTTAGTACATCAAATGTATTACAGCACCCTATTGCTTCTGTTGGTTAGATTTGTTGTGCATATAATTCAAACCACTGTAATGGAAAATCTTGGAAAATGTTTAAAATAGACAAATTAGTGATTGTCTAATTTAATTGATGACTTTAATAGGCCACACATGCAATTATTTTAGAATAGTATGACAAAAAGAACACATAGCCACAAATGGTAAAATGCATGAGACTTTTTAGAAGTTGTTTAAGATGCCTAATTAAAGCACAAAGTGGTCTAACGGTTTCACACACAAGTGCCTATTGTTCATATCACTGATTACTCAGTGAAAATTGAAATTCTCACACCCAGAGGTTTTCATGCAGGCAGGGATATAAAGGATAGAAATGACACATTTTGAGGTGTTCTAATAAAAGTGTACACTACTGTTGCACATTCTAAGGATCGCAGTGTATCTAGATCATGCTCCCTCCTGCAACACAGCATTAATTTTAATCACCAGCATTGTTGCAGGAGGGAGCGTGAACTGGATACACTGCGATGTTTAGCAAAAAGATATCTTTCATTGCGAACGTTTCTGAGTAAAGGTTGAAAAAAGTAATTCCCTTGTTTATTTACCTATGATGAGTGAATACAAAATATCAACCTAAGTTATATGACATCATAGTAGTGCTAATGAGAGGCAAAAACAGAAGCCCTAGGTGGCACTTTTTTTAAAAGGGGGCTAGTGATAATGTTTTTAAAAGGGGGCTAGTGATAATGTTTTTAAAAGGGGGCTAGTGATAATGTTGCTATTGCTAATATGAGACAAGGAAATTGATTTTAAAGAAACCTTGGTTATCACTACTTAACGGCCAGTGATATTGTCATTGCTAATCAGAGTTAAGCAAATTCATTTTAAAGATGTCTTGTAAAGACTTGCTGACACTTGTCCATTATGGGAGTGGGTAAAAGCCAGACCAAGACAAAGAGTACCCGGACGAGGCATTTACATTAGGAAAACTGCCATCATGATCATTCCTGTTGGTATGTAATGTATGGGGAGACAGTAATAATTTGATGTATGATTTAAGACGATCTGAGCAGTTTTAATGTCTCATCCGGGTAGTTATTTTCTTGGTCTCACTTTTACCCACTTCCGTTAATTACACATCATTGTCGGAGGGGAAGTGTATTATTCTGATGAGTAACATCCTGTTCTGAAATTGCGAAACACATTAAAAAAATAAAATGCTCCAATTGCTACCAGTACAGCAGTCCAATCATTTTAGCAACACTGCTCAGGTGCCTTTGTAAAAACATTAGTTAAATATGGGCTAGGTAGTTTTTAGTTTAGTTTGTTTTTATTCTCTATTAAGTAAATTCTATTCATTGATAAAATGCAAAAGAGAACCAGAGTGTTCTCTTTTGTTTTGTTTTTTTTTAAATAAGGGAAGTCATCAGGTTAATGTTGCTGCGCAACCATGAACGGCTTTAACACCAACCCTAAATAAAATTGTTACTTTTACTAAGCAGTAGTAATAATCTGAAGCACTGGTATTCCAAAATAACAGAGACCTGTTTTACTTTAGTGAAGTAGGCTACAATTATTTTATTTTTTTATTACAAACTTGTCATTGTTCTTTATTGAAATTAATGTCCAGCGTTCATATTGTAGCTTGTTGTGTAGGTTACTCATTACAAGTAGTGTAGAACGTTTTTCAAGTCAAGTAAGCTTATTTGTGTATTGAGAAAAAAATTATATATTAAAAATACAAAACTGAAAGATCATAATTGGATAAGTCTCCACCCCCGAGTTAATACTTGGTGGAAGCACCTTTGGCAGCAATTACAGCTGTCAGTCTGTTGGGATAGGTCTCTACCAACTTTGCACACCAAGATTTGGCAATATTTGACCATTCTTCTTTACAAAACTGTTCAAGCTCTGACCACCACCGCGAGCCCTGTTACAGCACATCACCACGCATAACTTTGTAGCTATACTTGCTGCCTGCCCGAGATGCATTCAGGGTCTTAAGTTATTGGGAGTAGCTGCATGGTTTGTTTGTCTGAGTACATGTGGCGGAGTGTCCCGCCCCTATTTATTATTATTTATATTATTGTTTGCGGCGCGGATAACAGCGCCGCGTATTTCTTATTGTTTGTATATTTAAAAACCCTGTGAGGATGCGTGGCTGATCAGCTACTGATTATTTAACTAGCTGACAGTCATGCATCCTTACCAAACATGTGCAGACTGTGGCCGAGGGGTAATAAGATAATTAACAGCTAGTTAACCCCTCGGCCAGAGTATAAGAACCTGCAGCTGTCCGTGCTGCGGGGTGGAGTGTAGAGAGGAGAGTACGGGGAGCGGAGAGAGAGCGAGGAGAATATAACGAACAATTGCTATAATAAGATATACTTGTTTCTGTTTATTCGTTTGGCCCTCGTGCCCTTTGGTTTCTGTTCTGTTGTTTGTTTAAATCTTTTATTTTGTTTTGTTTATTAATAAATACACTGACCGCAGTTGCGTTCAGTTTTCACCCGCCCATCCATTGTTTTGGTTCTGTTACTTCCTGGTCCATGACGTCACCACACCTCACCACTGCAAGCCATCCTGTCACAGTACAGCAGTGTTATTGTGTGATATGCATGTAGAGGGAGTGGTGGCGTGCGTGCAGCGTGAGTGAGGGGAGACACAGAGTTTTGCATCTCCACTTAATGAAAAACAGAGATTTGCATAGCAACAGAAAAGAAGTAAGTCAGAGAAGCTTAAATGCAGTGGTAGTCCTGACAGTAAAATCCTGTACTGTAATGTCATTTTAATTCAAAGGCCACTACATGTAACACCACACAGCAGTTAAACTAGGCACCCTCACAAGACGACCGCTTCTCATGTGTACTGTAGTAAAATAAGATTCTGCAGCCTAGAGTAAACATAATCGTGCTCATATAACAAGTTGCTTACTCAAGAGGACTTGTTTTGATATATTGTCCTCAGTGATTGAGCACCATTGATGTTTGTATACTGTGTTTAAACTGCTGACGTGCGGAGGCGCTTTTTCTAATTGTAATGTGACGTGGCTGAGGGCAGTGTAAATGATCAGGCTGGAGTCTTGATTTACAGTTTAAAATCAGCGTTGGTTTTATATTTCTTACAGTGAGGTGGGGAAACAGCTGCTAATAAAACAAACAAACATGTTTATGTATGTTTGTGAAAAATCATAATAAAAATGTTAAACATTAAATGCGTTTGTTACATATGTTTTCGTTATATCTTGATTATGTATTTAATATATTCTAAAATTAGCCAGCCTCCACTTGGGAGCCCCGGTTCGAATTTTCTGAACAAGGCGCTGTTCTCCACGATAAATTAGTTGTGGGATGAGCCAGGGTGCTTAGCAACTACCTCACATCACATAAAACTTACACAGTTAAGAATGATGATGTTTTCATTCCTTGAATCTGGGGATATTGCAACATGTGTGCAATCTATTACAGCTACACCCTAAGAAATGAAGGATATTTAAGGTTCTTCATTGAAACTATGGGTTACTTAACGAACCCTTTGGGTCCAAAAAAATAATCGTTTTTTTATGGTACTTTTAAGTTCCAAAATTAGAGCCAGTTCCATTTAGAACCATTTCTTACATAACTGACAATGTTTTAAAAATATTTTCCACTCAGCAAAAGGCAATCCAATTAATTGTATAGTTTGCATGGGACATGTAAGCTTTAGGGAGAACATTTTTGTGGATATGTTTATAATCTTATCCTTAACAGCAGTTCATCAAATGTAACGAAGCAGTATTAACTGCAATATTTTACTGTAAACATAGCTCTACCAATAATAAAACTGCTACGGCTATACCCAGTCACATTATCTCTGGTATCATGGCAGAATAAACACTGTAAACAGTTTGTCTTTCTAAACACACACTATGTTTAGTCCTTCGTGCAGTGTGTGCTTTTTCAGTTGCTATCTTGCCAGAGGTTGTTCATAGCTTTTACCTGAGGCAATTTGTGAAGGAGTAGGAGTTGAGGTAATTACTAGTATTTGTATATATATATATATATATATAGTTTTATATTATTAATATTTGTGTTTATTAATTCTCTATCGTGGTTATTTTGCATAACATTTTAAAATACCATTAGTTTAATAAATCTTTTTTGTTTTATAATTGAATAATTAGATTACAGATTAGATTACAAATTGGACAGACAACAATTTCTGTCATTTATGAATTATAACTATGTATTTTTTTTTAGGAAACACTTTTTTTAAAAAAGGAACGTCTTTCAAAGAAAAACACGTCACATGGTTTGTTTTTCCTTTTTTATTTAACATATTTTGTATTCATGGGATCAATTTTTATCATGACTATAACTTTAAGATTATCAGGGGATCAGATGGGATATAATTTAAGGGGCTCTGTTTCAAGTAATAATATAATATAATACTGTAAGGGAAAAGTTTTTTTTTGTTTTTTTTTTAAATACAGTACAACCACTAACAGCCAAAATGTTATAAATACTCTTATTGCCATCAGATGAGTTCACTGGAACATGAGCACTGAATCATGCTCAAATGATTGACAGAGCAGCCAGAACAGCCCATTATCATCAAGCCAGTCTAAGGGACACTTCAATCATGGACTCTATAATGCAATAGCCATGGTTAAAAGTGCCTAAATTAGTAAGTACCCTTACCAGAATTGTTCTTTTGAATGTGTATTTTTCATTAGGAATGAAAATGTTCAATTTCTGAGATGTGTGGAAAACTATATATGTATTAATCATTGTAGAGGGTATTATTCAGGGATCAACCAATACCAGATATTTTCCTCCAATACTAAATACCTGGGCTTTCACTGTAATTGTGCAGGGTGTTACTATAGTAAACTGTGTAATCAGATATCCACAATAGTGGCCCAAAATAATAAATCCATCTCACCCTGGAGCACAGGAAGCATGGTTCCCTTTCCCTCTGCCTGCAAGGCTGCTGTTAGACTCTGATTGCATTTGCTTGCTGAACCACGGGCTGCTTATTCCTACTAAGTAGGATACCCTTAAGTTGGTATGATACGGGCTTGCTTATATATGTGTTTATCTTAAGAGAGAAAAGTCATTAACTTTAACAAAAATGAACTGACTAAAGTATCAAATGCATCATTTCAATATTCACAGATTACTTAACTAAAGCTGGTGTTTTTGTGTGAATGCAATGGAAAAAGTGTAATTGGTAAAAAAAAAAAAATTTAAAAAAGCAGGGCTCACATGTTTTATTGTAATTATAATTGCAGCCCCTGCAGGGTATGAAGACATTATTTGGAGTTGAAGTCTGACAGCAAACATTTTAAAAGCATCACACAATGGTCCAGTGAAGTCAATTAACCAGTGTGAAGATGAAGGACTGTACACCAAATAAAATTCCTTAAAGTGAAATAGGCCTCGGTCCATGTTGATGGACAAGAAGTTGTGCAGCATGGGAATGGCACTATGGATGTGACATATGCTATTAGCTGCCTTTTAGCAGTTCATTTTGCTTATGGGTTGGAATATGGCAAGTATATTCAAAATATGCTTCCTTTAACATTTCGTTTATGTTACATACCTGGGCAACAAAAAATACCAACCACTTGTGTTAGTGTGTACAATATGCTAAAGTAAATCTTTTTTTTAAGGATAGATAAAACTTTAGTACAGTACGTTCAAATGTTTTCAACTAATATTTTATCAAGTTGAGATTTGCAGAGTTTTTATCTGCTTTATTAAATTTGTCTTTTGAGGGATTTTTAATTTAGTGGCTTTCAACTGTTGCAAACAGGTTTATGTTTTAATGATCAGTTAATCTAAAAACACTTTGTATGGACATATTATTAAATGTGAACTGATTGTACACACCTGTTTTAAAACTCTGTATTATGAAATATGCAGAGGCGTGTAGCAGGGTGGTAGAAAACCCTGCACATGTGAAAGGGGGCTGGGCAAAGCCCTGCTGATGAAATGTATTTTCTTATTTTGAACGGGCGTTTGCATTTTGTGTTTATGTAAAAACATGATGTATTATGATTTAAAATGTATAGTTTTGTGTTAGTTAAAACGAGTGCTATGCTTTGTTATTGTTTTGTTATGCTTAGTATTGATTAAAATGTATTTTGTGTTTTATTTAAAATACAAAGTGTTTGTGTGTTATTGTTTGGTGGCATGGAGGGGAACCCCCATCCCACAAAACCCTGTGCAGACTTAATTAATTGATTAATATGTTGCTAATCGGGAGATGGTCACCAAAATAAAAGCCAGCAGCTCTCCCTGTTCGGTGTGGGTGTTCAGAGTGGAGAACGTGAGAGACGGGCGTAGAAAAGAAACAAAAGTAAAACTAAAAACAACTGCCACGCGTGGAGGAAGCACAGTGTTTGTTTAGTTTTTTGTTTAGTGTTTGTGATTTGTTTTGGAGGTGTGCTTCACACTTTTCAAACACGGGACTGACTTGCAAAATACATGTCAAGTATAGTGATCAACATTTTGTTTTGTTGTGATCCTAGTATTTTTCTGTTATGAGGACTGTAATAAACGAAAACCAAAACGGCGAGGTGTTTTTTCTTTGTACAATGCCCCCTTTTCTAAAACATTTTGAAGAGTTTATTTAAGTTAAACATGCATTTTCACTTGCATGCACATCTAAAAAAAAAAAAGACATAAGTAAACCACAGTAATGATATTACTTTATAAAAATATGTCTTTTGCCACTTTATTGTGCAGACACCATAATACCAGGGATACATTTTCTGTTTCTGCCTGGAAAATGTTTTATAGAATAGATCGTGGTAATTAATCTACGCAGAAACACAACAGAGAAACACACAGAATATATTATTGTAGGATAAGTAATAAGTAAAAAATAAATAAAAGAAAAAGGCACATATGTTCAAATCCAAGGCTATTATTGTAGCATGGCCAGGTCCTGTTGTAGGTGAGTACCCAGGGTCTGGAAAGTATGGGGATGATTGCTGAGAATACTATGGAGATTAAAATGGCCAAGTCAAGTACATCCTTAGTCGTAGTGTCTGTTACATAAAAAAATTGAGGGATATTTTAGCCCCTATTGTGCTTTGTTTGACTTAGACCATTTTGTATCATTTTTTCATAGCAGTTGTTTTTTTTTTTTATATAACATCATCCCTTTTTTGGATATCTTGAAACAAAACTCCCTCTAAACAGCAGTTACTACATAGTGTAATATTTGCAATTTAAGGTTTAACTTAAGTGTTGTATTACAGTACATGACTGAGTGATACATGCAGAGGATACAAAGCTTTCAGTATTTTCAGCTTCCTCGTTTATGCTGAATTGGCTATAATTGATCAGTTATTTTGTAAGGCTTATTTTGTATTCATAAATGTATTGTGTACCAATATGTATACATTTTAAAAATATGTATTCATTGGCACTCAAATTGTCTCCATTGTTAAAATGTTTACACCCAGCTGTGCTTAGGAGTACCTGCACTTTGTTGTTGAGAATTTCATCCCTGGAAGTATGGATTATTAAAATGTTTCAGTTGTAATTTTAGATGAAATTGCCAGTGCCTGTTGTATTTTTTATCAAATGTTATTACATGACTAATGTGTTCTATCAGGTGTTTAACCCTCTTGCATTGTATTTATTAAAGATGCCTTAAAATATAATACTGGATATATTCTTACACAAATGTTGAATAAATTGCTTTTATCCTTATAGATAGATGGATAGATAGATAGCCAGTCAGACACACACAATATATATATATATATATATATATATATATATATATATATATATATATATATATATATATATATATATATAAGCCAGTATATAGGCACGCGTTAAGTTTCTAAAGAAATTTGTTAAAAGAAAACAACTTAAAGCATAATTATTGACAACTAAAGTCCCGTTTTCAAAGCATGCCCCGATGCTGTAATTACACCATACGTCAACAAGAACCTACCTATGAATAAATAACTTACCTAAATACTTTATGAAGTTGCTTTTTTTTTGTCAACCAGAATTCTGCAGTTCCATCACTGGACGAACAGACCCCAATGCAGACGTACCCTCACTCTCCCAAATACAGGGAAAGTGAATAGCAAATTTGGTTTTGAAGTTGCGTATATGTTTCTGGAGTTTAAGCTTCTACAAGCCCTGGACTAGGAAATTGTTTAAAGGAATGACTCGCGTTGCCGTCATTTTGAGCCATGAAATGTGTGTGTGTGTGTGTGTGTGTGTGTGTGTGTGTGTGTGTGTGTTTTTAACGATAGACATAGCAGCCAAGTTAAGGCACGCTGTTAGGTCCCGCCCTTTGGCAGCCGAGTTGGAATATTATTGATCCCAGGAAAGCAATTCTTTAATTCCAAAGGGTGTAGTTCCGTACCCGGCACCTCGGGTGATACATCGAATTAGTCACGCTCAACTGCCGCTGCGTGGGCCCGCCAAAGCGTTTTTAATTAAATACTTTTTTTGAAAGGCGAAAAAAGCACGTTTGGGTTAAAAACTTGGGGGAAAAAACTTATAAACAAAATCAATGCGATTATTATTATTATTATTATTATTATTATTATTATTATTATTATTATTATTATTATTAAGCAATAATTCTATGTTGGTTCGGTGGAGGTGGGGTCTTGAATGTAAATTTTTTGCTTCCATTTTTGTGAATTTCTCCTTATAAAAACAATGAGTAAATACCTGTAAGTGCCCTGCTTTGTCATACTACCCAAAGAACAAAATGTAAAAATTTTTACAACTACGAAACCATGTATTCATATAGGTCTGTCAGATAATCTGTGTTTTTATTATTATTATTATTATTATTATTATTATTATTATTATTATTATTTGGTAGATGCCTTTATCCAAGGCAAAGGTGTTACAAGGCAGTACAGGGTTACAATGAAGCTTAATATTTAAATACAGTGCAGTTTACAGTAAGTGCAAATAATACTACTAAAATACAATATGAACTAGGATGCAACAAGTTAGGATTGCAACATGTTATATCTACAATTACATAGTAGTGCAATAGTGCAAGGATAGTGCATTAGCTGAGGATCCAGTGACGTGGTTTCTAGGTCAGGCAAGTCCATGCATAATAGGAGAGGTAGAGCAAGAGATCTACAAGTGCATTCTGAACGGGGGTCTTGAGGAGGGGCGCACAGGGGCTAAGGAAGAGAAGGAGCAGGCACGGAAGGATGGAGAGTGGAGGGAAAGTATGACCTGTCGGCCTGTAGAGGAGTAGTGAAGGCGAGAGGGGGTGTAGGGAAACGCGAGTGATTGGAGGTAGGAGGGGACAGTGTGGTGAAGAGAGTGGCAGGTCACAATCAGGGTCTTTAAAGGAATGCGAGCAGAGATAGGTAGCCAGTAGAGGGTATGAAGCAAAAATATCAACAACATCACTATCTTTGTATCGCTGCCTGTGTTCTTAATTTCTATCTACCTATCTGTCTTTATCTGCTCATTTGTCTGTCTGTCACATTTCACGTTGATACTACAATATAATCCCTTCTTAGCATCTGTGTTAGTTTACTACATTCTTCCAGTTTAGTTTCATTAAAGCTACAGACAGGACAGTGTCCCACAATCCTGTTTAGTTTAACACTACAGTATAACCCCTTCTTGGTGTATGTGTTAGTTTACTACATTCTTCATTAAAGCTGTAAAAATAGTTTCAACACTGGAATGTATACTTTCCAAAGAAATAACAAAGAAATAACAAAGAAATAACAAAGACGAGCTTGATTTCAGACAGTAGAGATGTCCATTTAAATGAGTTCAGTCTCCATGCTCAGGCCTGCCCTGGACTGGAGGTAGCAGCCTTTCTTTTAGTGTGGTGAGGTTGCAGTTCAGTCTCCATGCCTCACGCGTGTTCTCCTTTTTCTAGGAAAGCAGTACAACTGGGGATGGGGAATGACTGGGTATAACGTTTTCTCTTCATTTTACCCTCAAAAATAGGTTCCTGGCTGAGGATTGCCAAAGACAGCACTGCATTGAATATAGTACCAGTCTGGGCAGTCACCACTCAGTAAAATCTTTTGTTGGGTAAAATAGAGAACAAATGCTCCACCCAGTCATTCAGCAGTGTTAGTAAATGAATCATATTTAGGATAAATAGTTGAAGTGCATTTGTTCCCCCTTGTTTGTCTGCATGCCGTGCAAGAGTTTGGTGGCTTGTTGTGTGTGTGTGTCTCTTTATCACAGTGTGTGTCCGTCCATCACGAAAAATGCTCCCCTTTCAAAAATAGTCCCCCCCGGACTAATTTTCATTTATTAATAAATTTATTTATTTATTTATTTATTTACATTTATATTGCACCTTTCATCACAAGGCCCTCAAGGCGCTTTACAACATTTTACAATATAATACAAAATTTTAAACGCAAAGATAATTCCTACAAAACAGTTTAAAAAGCAGTATAAAACAATATACAGTATGATCAGTGATAAAAATGATGGTAAAAAAAGCAATTTTATAAAAATGGGTCTTCAATGCTGTTTAAAAAAAGGAAAGATTCTCTGATTTGTTTGACTGAAGATGATAGATTATTTCACAATATTGGGGCTTTACAAGAGAAGGCCCTCTCTCCCGCACCATCTTTATTCACTCTCGGAACAACCAACAGCCCCACATCCTGCGAGCTTAGAGTACGACTTGGATTGTAAGGGGTCAACAACTCCAGCAAATAACTTGGTGCCAATCCATTTAGGGTTTTAGAAGTTAAAAGCAAAATCTTACAATTAATTCTTAAATGCACAGGGAGCCATTGCAAAGAGGCTAAGACAGAGGTAATACACTAATTTCTTTTTTTTTGTTAGAATTCTGGCAACAGTGTTTTAGCTGTAAACGAGAAACCACATGTTTAGGAATACTAGAAAACAGCGCATTACAATAATTATTCTGGATGAAACAAAGGTATGCATTAGATTATCAGAGTCAAGTACAGAGAGAATGGGTCTAAGTTTGGCTATATTCCTGAAATGATAAAAAGATACTTTAATATTATTATTATTATTATTATTATTATTATTATTATTATTATTATTATTTTAAATGTAGTAATCGCCAATTATTTTATTATTTTCTCCCAATTTGGCTTATCCAATTATTTTTAGGCTCAGCTCACCGCTACCACACCCGCGGTGACTTGGGAGTGGCAAAGATGGAAACACGATGTCTTCCGAAACGTGTATCATCAGCCGACCGCTTTTTTTCACACTGCAGACTCACCGTGCAGCCACCTCAGAGCTACAGCGTCAGAAGACAACACAGCTCTGGGCAGCTTACAGGCATCCCGCAGGCACCCGGCCAGACTACAGGGGTCGCTGGTGCGTGGTGAGCCGAAGACACCCTGGCCGACCTAAGCCCCGGCAGCGCTCAGCCAATTGTGCGCCGCCCCTGGGAGCTCCTGTCTATGGTCGGTAATAGAACAGCCTGGAATCGAACCGGCGACCTGCAGGCTATAGGGTGCATCCTGCACTTCACTCAGAGTGCCTTTACCAGATGCGCCACTCAGGAGCCCCTTCAATATTATTTTTAATGTGGGACTCAAATGATACATTTGGATCAAAAGTGACCGCTAAATTCCTCATTTCCAGTTTTAGATTTGATGAAAAACTGCTCAACCTTAACTCATGTCAATATTTTTATATTCGGTTCTGACAGCCCACAAGCATAACCTCAGCACTTACAGCACTTTCTGTCAGCAAGGCATGTAACTAATAGTGCCCCAGTAGAGGGGTTGCCTGGATTTAGAGACAAGTACAGTTGTGTGTCATCGGTGTAGCAATGGAACCTAACTCCATGTCTGCGAATAATATTACCTAATGGCAACATATATAAATAAAATAACAAGGGCCTAAAATAGAACTCTGAGGAACACCACACATAACTTCCGATAATACCGATTTATTCTCCCCAATGGAGACATACTGGAATCTGTTGGAAAGAAATGACCTAAACCATGATAGAACACCACCCGAGAGACCTACCAAGCTTCCAAGATGATTCTATAAAATGGAGTGGTCAACAGTAAGAAATGCAGCACTTAGTAGATCAAGAAGAATAAAATGGAGGGAAAGCCAGAGTCAGAGCTTATCAATAGATCGTTTAATACTCCATCAAGGTCTCAATGCTATGTGCAGCTCAAAATGCAGACTGAAATTTCTCATACATGCTATTGGTAGCTAAAATAACATTTTACAACAGTCTGCTCAAGAACCTTTGCTAAAAATGTCAGGTTCAAAATTGGCCTAAAGTTATTGAGGTCTTTAGAGTCTTAAGTTTTTTTTTTTTTTTTTAATTAATGGCTTCATCACCACTACCTTTATAATTTCTCCTGGCATGGCAGCTACTACTGTGGCCCTCAGGGACGGCAACTCCTCCTTCTCTGGCTCTCACAGCACCGCCTCCGGTGTCGCTTGTTCTTGTCCCCCCTAGATCACTTCCGGGGTGCTGGACACCAGCTCCTTGTCCATTCCCCTCAGCAGCGCCTCCGGTGGCTGCTGAGGTCTCCACATGGCTTGCTTCCTTGAAGAGGTCCAGAAGCATTTAAACTAGAAAGGAAGGGTGGAGAAAACAAGAAAACAGAAGGGAGACCACATCAAAACAAGGGCAACAACTCAGGTAAGACAACTATTAAATGTATTTATCTTAATGCTAGAAGTCTCAGAAACAAAATGTTAGAACTTGAAGCTACTGCACTAACAAGTAACTATGATGTGATAGGTGTTACAGAAACTTGGCTGTCTGAGAGTGATGGAGACGTATATAGTATTAGTGGGTACACACTGTATAGGAAAGACAGGCAGGACAGAAGAGGCGGAGGGGTAGCGCTATACATAAGAAATAGTCTTGAAGCCCAGGTGTCAATTCAGGACAAAGAAAACAATGCAGAATCAATATGGGTCAGAATAATGGACACAAATTCAAACGGCATAATAATAGGAGCATGCTATACACCGCCAAATTCAGACGCTGAGCAAAATAATCTGTTATACAATGACCGACATGAAATTGAAATGGTGGAAATGACAAATGACTGCTTCCTAACGCAATTTGTCAAGGCACCGACTAGAGGGGAGGCATGCCTTGATTTAGTCTTTTCAAATAATGAAGACAGAATAACTAAAACAGAGGTCAGAGAGCCATTGGCAAACTCAGACCATAACATGGTCTCATTTGAAGTATTTTTTAAAACCCCAAAAGTAATGATTAAAGCTAAGGTTTACAATTTTAGAAAAGCAAACTATGAAGGTATGAAACAGAGACTAACAGAAGTAGATTGGAGTAAAATAGAGAAAACATCCACAGAAAAAGGATGGCTGTTTTTTAAAAATGTAGTACTAGAGGTGCAAAACAATTACATCCCAAAAGTAGACAAATCTAAATCTAAAACAAAATGGCCAAAATGGTTTAATAGATCAATTAAAAAAATATTCAGCGAAAAAGGCACTTTACAGAGCATTTAAAGGGACCAAAAACAAAGTACACAGAAAGAGTACTTGGAACTGCAAACACAAGTCAAAAAGGAAGTTAGAAAGGCCAAGAGAGAGATAGAAATCAATATTGCTAAGAGGGCTAAAACCAATTCCAAAATGTTTTTCTGAATTATAACAACAAGAGAACATTCAAAGAGGAGGTTAAATGTCTAAGAGACACAAATGGCAAAATCATAGATGAAGAAAAAAAATAGCAAATATATTAAATGATTACTTTTCACAGGTTTTTACAAAGGAGGACACGGACAACATGCCCCACATGTCAACCTGTTCCTATCCAATTTTAAATAACTAGCATAACAGAGGCAGAGGTGTTAAAGGGACTAGGAGCTCTTAAAATAAACAAATCCCTTGGGCCGGATGAGATCCTCCCAATAGTACTCAAAGAAATGAAAGAAGTTATTTACAAACCGTTAACCAAGATCATGCAACAGTCTCTTGACACATGGGTTGTACCGACAGACTGGAAAATAGCAAATGTAATACCGATCCACAAAAAGGGAGAAAAAACCGAACCAGGTAACTACAGACCAATAAGCCTGACTTCTATTATATGTAAACTTATGGAAACTATAATAAGATCCAAAATGGAAAATTACCTATATGGTAACAATATCCTGGGAGACAGTCAGCATGGTTTTAGGAAAGGGAGACAGTGTCTAACTAACCTACTTGACTTTTTTGAGGATGCAACATTGAAAATGGATAATTGAAAAGCATACGACATGGTTTATTTAGATTTCCAGAAAGCTTTTGACAAAGTCCTGCATAAAAGATTAATTCTCAAGCTGAACTCAAGGAAATGCATGCACATGGATTAGGGAGTGGTTAACATGTGGAAAACAGAAAGTACTGATTAGAGGAGAAACCTCAAAATGGAGCGAGGTAACCAGTGGTGTACCACAGGGATCAGTATTAGGTCCTCTGCTATTCCTAATCTACATTAATTATTTAGATTCTGGTATAGTAAGCAAACTTGTTAAATTTGCAGACGACACAAAAATAGGAGGAGTGGCTAACACTGTTGCAGCAGCAAAGGTCATTCAAAATGATCTAGACAGCATTCAGAACTGGGCAGACACGTGGCAAATGACATTTAATAGAGAAAAGTGTAAAGTATTGCATGCAGGCAACAAAAATGTGCATTATAAATATCATATGGGAGATACTGAAATTGAAGAAGGGAACGATGAAAAAGACCTAGGGGTTTATGTTGACTCAGAAATGTCTTCCTCTAGACAATGTGGGGAAGCTATAAAAAAGGCCAACAAGATGCTCGGATATATTGTGAAAAGTGCTGAATTTAAATCAAGGGAAGTAATGTTAAAACTTTACAATGCATTAGTAAGACCTCCCCTAGAATATTGTGTTCAGTTCTGGTCACCTCGTTACAAAAAGGATATTGCTGCTCTAGAAAGAGTGTAAAGAAGAGCAGCCAGAATTATCCCAGGTTTAAAAGACATGTCGTATGCAGACAGGCTCAAAGAATTGAATCTGTTCAGTCTTGAACAAAGAAGACTACACGGCGATCTGATTCAAACATTCAAAATCCTAAAAGGTATAGACAATGTCGACCCTGGGGACTTTTTTGACCTGAAAAAAGAAACAAGGACCAGGGGTCACAATGGAGATTAGATAAAGGGGCATTCAGAACAGAAAATAGGAGGCACTTTTTTACACAGAGAATTGTGAGGGTCTGGAACGAACCCAGAACTTAAAAAGACGACTGGGCAAAACCTGTTTTTTCAACAGTTTTCACTGAATTTCGAGGCTAACCCGGGCAAGTCTAGTTTTGCCCAATGCTTCAATATCGATGCTGGGCCAATCTAGTTTTGCCTGTGCCTATTATTTGGGCGAGTCTAGTATTGCATTTCTACACTGCCTCGCCTCCACTTCTGACAACAATGTAGTGACGGCGTGCTAGGTTTCCAGCGGCAGTGCTGAAAAGGCAGGACACCAGAGCTGGTTTTAATAGCAGTTACAACCACTCTTCTTTTATTAGCTGTCCCTCCCTAAAAGTTACAGGCTGATTGCAGGGAGTTTGGTGGTACACAGGGTATGAAGTTGCGTGAATACAGCCCCCTTACACTGAATACGTAACTTATGGCCAGAGTTGTGTCTGTTTCTTTTATTTGTTAAGTGTTGTATTTTTGTCTTGTAGAGGAGGAGTAAGGTGCCAGACCAACCAATTGAGCACAGCACTCACCTCACGGCACCAGCCCTCACCACAACCATGCAGTTTGAAGAGCATCGTTTCATGCACAGGACTGTGGATTGGGGATTCATTGTTATTGTTTTGTTTTTGGTCTGCAAGCCAGCTGTGTACCCCCCGATACCATCGCTGGTAGAGGGACATTTCTTTTCTGTTTATTTAATAAAAACACTGACATTTTTGGGAGACTAATACTGTCTGGACATTCAATTTATGTACCACACCACTCGCACTTGTGACCATATCGTTTTCATCCATTCCCCATCTAGAACTGTAAACCAAAATTTTTCACTTCATCATAAAATGGACATGGTATGGCATTGTATGTTTTACTGACTGGGACGTAGTCGGTAACTTTAATGTCCATCTTTTCAATGCAGCAAATGTCCTGATCATCTCTTGCGAAGGCTCCAGATTCTTCTCTGAGCATTTTTTCAATGAATTGTTGCTGGTCACTGGTCAAGTGTTGCATGTTTACTGGCGGGTCCCATAACATTGTCTCTGGGTGACTGGTGTCTGCGTGCAATTCCTTTGGTGACGTTTCCTGACTAGGGGCTGTGCTTATTCCTCCCTGTATACTGCTCAGCTGTATGCGCTGTTCAAGGCAATAGAATAGCAGTCCTTTACTTTTTGCAAACTCCTAGAATAGTCTTACCAAATAGGGTGATGTCATGTTTGGTTGCGTTTTCCACAGTTATGTACATTTTGCAAGACTATTATTTCTGGATTCTTCCTAGCTGTCCTTGGATTTGCAGGTCCTCCTCCCACCTCCCATGGCATCATCTTCATCACACTTCGACTCCCTCGGAACAGAGCAGCACACTTGTTTTAACTGTCCATCTGGAATGATATCAGTCTTCCCCATTTTTAACATGCTTGATTCTGTTTTTTTTCTCTTTGCTGGAGCAAATTGAGAGAGGTTTTAGCCTTGCCTTTCCCTACTTTCAGAGCGTTTCTCCACATTTGAATGCTGTTTATCGAATGTTCACTGTGATTTTGGTTGTAATAATTTTTTATCACCTCTTCAATTGCATTAAAGCCAATTATAGGTTTCTCCAACAGGTCTTTACTAACTAATACTGGCACAAGTAGTTCAGTTCCCTCAGTCAAATTAGTGTTAGGGTCAATTAAACTGAAACTGACTTCGGTCCATCATTCGAACAGAATTTCTGTGCCATTTACAGCTCTCAAATCCAACATTTGCTCACCTTCAAAACTGTCCTGAATCTGTCTCACTTGTGCATGAGGTAAGTTATTTAATCTCCAGTCTTCACTCATGATGGAAACCTGAGCTTCTGTGTCCCATAAAGTAAGACTCTTCACTGTATCAACAAAACACCATACAAGGCATTTCTTTCAAATAAGTTGAGCAACCTTTTCTGTTTTGCAGATGTACTCACCGCTTTAGTCATGGAGTCTGTCGGTTGCAGTCCTTTCCGTTCAGGAACAGCATTACAGTATGATTTATGTTTTTTTTCATGTTTCTGCTTGCATGTCTGAGGACAATAAACAGTAAAGTGACATCTTGAGCAAAACTTACATTCTGCAATGTTTTATTTTTTTCTTTTGTGAAAGTTGCTGCCGTGCTTGTGGGCTCTTGGTGCTGAGTAGGTCGCTCCCTGTCCCGCAGTTGTGACCTCTGCCCGTTTCTGTGATTATCTTCCGACCTGCAACCTATGACCCAATGTGTGTTACTGCCGCATTTGAAACAATGATTCCAGTTAGGGTTGTTCTCTTGCTGACACTTTCTACACATGCCTGTTCTTTTGTGAATGGTTTCTTCACAGGCTGGTATTTGAAAGCATTCAAAGTAGCTCCCTCTTGCTGTACCGACTGGTCTAAAGAAGCTACTTGGCAAGTCAATTCTCTGACTCCCTCCTTACTTGCTTTATCTTGTTGAGAAGGAGATTTTCTTTTACTGGTTTAGTCAAATTGGCATGAACTAGTTCATTATGTGAACTTTCTTCATTTTTAATGCTTTTGACTAAGTTAACACGGAACAATTTCATTTTGGAAGAAGCAGTTCATTTATGCTCCGAGGTTATCATTTAATAATTCAGTGGTAATGGACTGTATGCTTTGACCCTGTTGTATTCTATTCAATTTATGGTCCATTTTGCAGATCTAGCACCCTTACAAGAAAATCTAAAGCCTGGGACAGACCGTCAGTGGATTAACCAACCATAGCCAAGTGCTGACAACACGTGCTTGCCAGGAAAAATCATGAATAAAACTGTTGTCTATGGAGGTGTCCAAGCACCCTGAAGTGTTTGATCCCTCCCATATTTATACATCACACTTGATAAGCATCCTTCCTGTAGCCTATTTGATACTATTATCACATTTTGCCTATTTTTATTAAATAACTGGCTGTAAAAGGATACATTTTCTAACACTAACACTAGTAGTAGGCTACTTGCTGTCAGCATATTGTATGTTTCTTTGCTAAGCTGATGGCTCATTTCATACATCTGAATACAGATGACAGAAAAACAACTTTGAAAAACAAACCAGTGTTTTTATTCAGTAGATTAAATGGGGGGCATTACAGCTATGGCCAAAAGTTTTGCATCCCGCCCTATAGAATTAATAATGTTACGTTGACATATTGACATTACATCTCGCTTTGTAGTTTTCCAAAAATTGAAAAATGTGACATTTCAAAATCTAACATAAAATACTGTACTACTATTGTAGACTTTTGAGATACCATTGTGTAGTTTCTTAGAGTGCATGATGTTAAATATAACATTGAAATTATGTTTATATAGTTTTTTTATATTATTATTATTATGTCTGCATCCTAATATTCTACTAGGTGATGCAAAACTTTTGCCATATATGTAAAATTTGAGTACATACCCTACGGTGTGGTAATGACAACTACTGCATCCTGTGTGTCCAGGTGGAGACTAGCGGTATCACACCATGAACATGCCCAGCAGTGCCGCACCTGTCTGTCCCGGGCTTAATGGTGATTCGCCAGGTTCCTGAACAGCCTTGGTTAATTTTTGGTATAACTCTGTAGCATCTTTCACTGCATAATGTGTTCTTAAAATTTGTCTCAGATTTTGCAGTGTAATGTCAAATTTCCCCTCTAGATAGCTCCTCAATTTTCATCCAGGAATCACTAAGCAAATAACAGCTTCAACTATTTCCAATTCCCGCATAGCCCTTTCTCAAGCCATTCTCAATCTGGTGCTCAGGACTACTGAAACTCCTTCTGATCTAGCTCACCAATCTGTTCAATAATTCTAAAGTCTTTCCGATAATTATTCATGTGTAATGGTGGGGCACGCACACTGCTTCCCACAGTGCGTCTATCACTGCTACTTATTGCGCTGTTACTATTCAGTGCTCTGGTCCTCCGATCAGCTGCCTGCTGTTGCAGCATGTCTTTTTTTCTACTTTTCTGCTACTCTTGCTTGAATAGCAGCAGTTTCAGGCACAATGTGTTGTACAGCCGAGCTCACAGTATCTTCTATCTGTATCGATTTAATTATATCAATCAAATCCAAACAGCACAGACATACCTTCATCTTCTAAATCCATTAATTCATCACTTTCACAGTACTGTACAATATCCAATAGCAGATGCACCTTCATCTTCTAAATCCATTAATTCATCACTTTCACAATACTGTACAATACCCTTTATTAAAGCACAGCGACTTTTCCTATCCATTCCTGCTCTATCTTTGCCTGTTAGACCACTGTGATCACACAGATTTTCCAATTTATTTATGTACATTTATACAGCGCCTTTCATCACAAGGACCTCAAGGCACTTTACAACATTTTACAATATAATACAAAATTTAAAAGGCAAAGTTAATTCCTATAAAACAGTTAAAAAGCCTAAAATGATACACAGTCAGTGCTATAATTAAAGATATGCAGATCAAACAAAGGGAGGGCTACCTGATTTTGTGAATTGTGATTATTACTTTTTTTGGATGCACTGTGAATTGGCTTGGGCACTAGGCTTTCGTGATACGTTTTGCTATTCATATTGAATAGGTTGTTCTGCTCTATATAGGGTGGTGTTGGCAGAAGTAACCATCATGCTCTCAGACTGTGGTTAGCTGTTTGTATGGGTGCAGTCTAAACAAAAGAAAACTGGGCTTCTTTTGTTTTAATTTTGAACGTACTGTTTAATGCATCCTCATTAGTTATTATCTCCTCTCAGTTTAGAGTCACATATTTTATCGTGATCTACGTGAAATTTTTCCTTTTTTATACTGTGTAGGATCAGTCCTCCTGTGAAGTAGTGCATTTACAGCTGCAGAAATAGCGTCTGCCACAAACGGATACAGAGTTCACACGCATAAACGAAACAACCCTATAACTAACCATTAGAAGGACTAGACAATATGCATCATAAATATATACATATTTTTGTGTACCTCAGCACACCACTAGGGCCCTAACTAAATGCTCAATAAACACCAATATACAACCCTACACACCTCAGCAGCCCCTCTATTGGTATAACATAATACTTGCAATACAGGTGATCCAATAACTTAGCTACAATATTATTACATCCAATTATATATACACACACACACACACACACACACATATATACATATATATCTCTATCTATATAAACAAAATAACTGGCAACAAGTTAGCAATTCTTGATCTGCATAATATTTACACAAGATGAATCATTAGCAGCAGGTTAAGAAGTATGGTTATGCCTAATGTGTAAACCTAATGACTCTCTAGCAGTGCGTTAAATATCAATATGTATAATTTATGTAAACATGACTCTTAGCAGTGCATTAAATATCAATCTGCAGAATTTATTTAGACATGACTTAGCAGCAGGTTAGTAGGTATTATAAACACAACAATGTATAAAGCAAATGACTGTTTAGCAATACATTGGTAATTGTCCATATACATAATATAGATTAAACCAGGGTCCTGTAAACCAGGGCAGTCATGATAGTCACTCACGCCCTTTTTGAAATCCAGCCAGACAGCCTCTTATTCCCAGATAAGCCTGTTGACCTCCAGGACTACCGAGAGGGTAGCCAATAAGAATTTCATAGCTTGCAACTCGGTGATATCAGGTGTCATAATTAAATCTTGGTAAAAAGGTACAGTGCAAAAAATTCCACCAATATATATAACAAAACTGCCAATGTTCTTCAGTCATTGCACTCACTCAGTACACTTGCACTTTGAAGTCCTGGGAGTCATTACATGTCTCAGGCACTGGGCTTTCCTGGTGGTAGTGAGGACCCAAGCCTCAGGCACTGGGCTTTCCTGGTGGTAGAGAGGACCCATGCCTCAGGCACTGGGCTTTCCTGGTGGTAGTGAGGACCCCAGCCTCAGGCACTGGGCTTTCCTGGTGGTAGTGAGGACCCAAGCCTCAGGCACTGGGCTTTCCTGGTGGTAGTGAGGACCCAAGCCTCAGGCACTGGGCTTTCCTGGTGGTAGTGAGGACCCAAGCCTCAGGCACTGGGCTTTCCTGGTGGTAGTGAGGACCCAAGCCTCAGGCACTGGGCTTTCCTGGTGGTAGTGAGGACCCAAGCCTCAGGCACTGGGCTTTCCTGGTGGTAGTGAGGACCCAAGCCTCAGGCACAGGGCTTTCCTAGTGGTAGTGAGGACCCAAGCCTCAGACACTGGGCTTTCCTGGTGGTAGTGAGGACCCCAGCCTCAGGCACTGGGCTTTCCTGGTGGTAGTGAGGACCCAAGCCTCAGGCACTGGGCTTTCCTGGTGGTAGTGAGGACCCAAGCCTCAGGCACTGGGCTTTCCTGGTGGTAGTGAGGACCCAAGCCTCAGGCACTGGGCTTTCCTGGTAGTAGTGAGGACCCAAGCCTCAGGCACTGGGCTTTCCTGGTGGTAGTGAGGACCCAAGCCTCAGGCACTGGGCTTTCCTGGTGGTAGTGAGGACCCAAGCCGCAGGCACTGGGCTTTCCTGGTGGTAGTAAGGACCCAAGCCGCAGGCACTGGGCTTTCCTGGTGGTAATGAGGACCAAAGCCTAAGGAGAGTTCAGGACAGAGAAAACAAGCATTGGAATAAAAATGTTTGGCACATAACTGTCAGGCACGTGCAATTGTTTATTTTTGGCCAATCTAAATAATCTATCTTATAGTTTTTATTTATTTTCTTTGCACATTATAAACATTTCCCTTTTCAATAAATACAATTTATTTTCTGGCATATGCATACATTAAATTAAACCTTCAAAGGTTTAATTAAATGTCTTTAACCTGAACATTTTGAAGTTATTCACTGTTCAATAATATGCATTTTCAATATGACATGGATCCATTAATCAGTTGTCTTTATACTATTATAGATGCAGTAAAGAAGTAATTCCCGGAACAGACAGACGTTTCAGTAAAGCATTTAAACAAAGGTGGTGAAGAGGCAGCCGAGGCAATCGACTGCAAATATTGAAAGTTAATCCACCCTAACTAGTTAATACTAGAAGTTATAATACAATGTATTTGTTACATTTTATCACTTAATAAAAATGGGGTTCTGTTTTAAAATTTTGTCCAGTGTATTCCTGAGGTAACGATAGCAAAAAACTGCAATTCAAAGTAATTTTTATTATAGTCTGCAGGTGTTCAACAAAAGTAACAATAGTAAAGTAAAAATAATACATTTTCTTACAGAGTAAAACATGCATTGTAGAGTTTTCAGCTTCATTTTGTTCTTCATGTGGTTGTACTGCTGCTGTTTACTGCAGTAAATCAGAGGAAAACTGCCAAGTATTAAACAACTCTATACAAAATACAATGATTCATTAAGAAATACAAAACAGCCATAGAACCAGTACCTTTTGTAGTAAGACCAGCATTATAAAGCAGTACTAGAAAATTACTATAGTACCACAGACATACTACAGTGTTCTACAGAATCTGTCAAAAATCATTTGAAATCTTACTTTTTAGCAAGTACCCATTTTTGCCCATGCCTTTAATCAGTTTAACAAAGATAAGAAAACATTGCTTACCATTACTGTATTTTGTTTATTTACTATAATACCAAAGGAAAACTTACTTCAAATTCAGAATTGTCTTTAAAATAGTTTCCACTTTGTTTCAATGTTATTTGAAAGCATTTAGATATCTGAGGATATTATAATTAAGACATCCAGGACATAAAGCACTCAGTCAGAAAATCATGGAAACAAAGTCTGCAAACAAACATTTCAACTTTTCAACAGTCTTCTTAGTGTTACAATGATAAGATGATGAATGTAGAAACGGTTATCACACCCGTTTCTTTTACTTATCTATAGTATTTGGTAAAACTTTTAAAGGCTAACACATAATTAATCAGCAAAATAATAGAGGGACATTTCATAAGGAATATGTGTTGGGGGCTGTACTTCATAGGAAAATCTATGAGGTGACCTTTTTTCGCATGAAATTCCATTTTTTAAACTACACAGCAGCCAAGTTAAGGCATGTTACCCTACCTTAGGCGC